>CAMXCT020005612.1:0-13210 GCA_947184155.2 Cladocopium goreaui | reverse complement strand
TCCGTCTTCCTCACACACTAAAACACACAAATTAAAGGAAAAAAACGTCCAGCATTCCGTCTTCCTCACACACTAAAACACACAAATTCAAGAAAAAAACGCCCAGCATTCCGTTTTCCTCACACACTAAAACACGCAAATTAAAGAAAAAACCCAGCATTCCGTCTTCCTCACACACTAAAACACACAAAATAAAGATAAAAAAACGCCCAGCATTCCGTCTTCCTCACACGCTAAAACACACCAAAAAAAACGCCCAGCGCTCCGTCTTCCTCACACACTAAAACACACAAATTAAAGAAAAAAACGCCCAGCATTCCGTTTTCCTCACACTAAAACACACAAAGTACAGGGAAAAAACGCCCAGCATTCCGTTTTCCTCACACACTAAAACACACAAATCAAAGAAAAAAACGGCCAGCATTCCGTCTTCCTCACACACTAAACACATAAATTACTGGAAAAAACGCCCAGCATTCCGTCTTCCTCACACATTAAAAGACGCAAATTAAAGAAACAAACGCCCAGCATTCCGTCTTCCCCACACACTAAAACACAAATTAAAGGAAAAAAACGCCCAGCATTCCGTCTTCCTCACACACTAAAACACACAAATTAAAGAAAAAAACGCCCAGCATTCCGTCTTCCTCACACACTAAAACACACAAAATAAAGAAAAAACCGCCCAGCATTCCGTCTTCCTCACACGCTAAAACACACAAATTAAAGAAAAAACGCCCAGCATTCCGTCTTCCTCACACACTACAACACACAAAGTAACCAAAACACAACCCAGCATTCCGTCTTCCTCACACACTAAAACACACAAATTAAAGGAAAAAAACGCCCAGCATTCCGTCTTCCTCACACACTAAAACACACAAATTAAAGGAAAAAAACGCCCAGCATTCCGTCTTCCTCACACACTAAAACACACAAATTAAAGAAAAAAACGCCCAGCATTCCGTCTTCCTCACGCACTAAAACACACAAATTAAAGGAAAAGAACGCTCAGCATTCCGTCTTCCTCACACACACTGAAACACACAAATTCAAGGAAAAAAACGCCCAGCATTCCGTCTTCCCCACACACTACTTACATAATCCCTTTTTTTATAACTAGTTATGTTAATTATGTTGAGTTATCTTGAGTTAGCTAACTATTACTAACTCTGACTAACTCCTTTTTTTGTTTGTTCAAAACAATTAAAATTACGCTTTTCAGTGTAAAAGAAAATCCAATGTTGAGCAAGAAAAATGTATATATATATATATATTTTTTTTTTAACATTCTTTTTTTAGAATACATTCACCATTGGCCAGAAATGATGTTTCAGCATATTCATTTTTCATAAGATGATTCAGTTCTCTTTTTATTCATCAGCCAATGATATATATTAGGCAAAGGATATGGCAAACATTTTGGCATGTCACATAATCATGCCTCATGAGAAAAAATATTCGATCACACCAAACCATTCATGGTTCATGAACTATTTAATTCATTTCAGCAAAAAGAAATTTTGCAGCACAGCTTAGACAAACAGGAATATGTTTTCTATTGAAGGAAAATTGTATGGTTGGATGCAATGCCATGTGGCTTGATACAGTGCCATGTGGCAAAGCCAGAAACCATGTAAAGCCATGCTGGCTGCAATGCCACAAGGCAGCAGGAAAGCTACATGCTTGATGAAATGCCAGAAGGCAGACATGGCCTGTCGAAAGTCCATTGTTGTTTTCAAGCCAGCAATTGAACACAAATTGGGTGTGGCAAAAGCACTTTGGCTTCTGGGTCACCTTTGTAATGAATCACCACTGCCAAAATGCTTTCTGTGCGCAAAAAACCTGGCTGGTCTTGCAAGATGGTGCACAAAGCATGCTGTTGCTGGGGAAGCCATTCTTTCACATGCCAGGGCTGGACAAAAGTGGTCACTACTTCACCCAAAAGCAAATGGAGCTGCACTTCTGCAATGCCTAAGCAGTGGCCTGCTTGGTAAATTACAACATCACCCTGGTAGCAAGCAGTGTGGTTGACACTGGCTTGCTGGCTGCTCAAAGCATGAGACACAGGTTCACCAAGCACTTTGGACAAAGTATGCAAGGTTTTCTTGGAAGCTTGCATGGGGTTCACCAAGAACACTCCAGCTTGGAAAAAATTTGTTGTGTCCAAGGTACAAATTTCTTTGGCCAAGACTTGCTCCAATATTTTTTTCAAATGCTTTTTGGTTCTGCAGCAAAGTGGCAATGGCTCCAATGGGTGTTTCCTTTCATTGGCAAAGCAGTCTGGCAATCTCCCAAATCTTGCATAGGCATCTGGCAAATGAAGTTGCCAATGCCACTTTTTGATCAGTGGTACACCAGGAAAGGCTGTTTGGAAAGCTGCTATGGATGCTTCCACAACTTGCAACAAATTGGTTCTGGTGGTTACACCAGCTTGATTGCCACCATGGATCTGGTCAATGACAGCAGCCATTGTCAAAAGGGCTTGGCAAGCTGCCAAACAATGGCCTTTGGGCATGCGCACTGTAAGCACAAAATGGCGAACTATGGGGAAGATGGCTAACACTTCTGAAGCTTGGCAAGAAAACTTTTGATTATTTTTGTGGCTGGTCATTTTCTTCTTGCCAAAATATGTGCCTACATGTTGGCATTTCCATTGTTTTGAAAAAATCCAATGCTTGAAATATCCTTCCAAAAATGGCCACACTTGCAAAATGCCATCCATGGCAGACAAGAAATGAAACAAAACAATAGGGGCTGTAGCACACCATGCATGTCCCAATGAGTATACAGCTCTTCCTGGAACCAATGAGTGGGTGTGGAAAGACATTGTATGCAATGCCATCAAGGCTTCCATGTATTTAGGTTGCAAACATCATGATGCATTGTAACAAGGCTTTAATGTTAGAATGCAATATGAACTACATGCATGCAATGCCACATTGGCTGTCATTGCCTGGCCCAGTGGCCATTCATGGAGTTGTTCGATCTGGCCCCATCTCTGCTGCTGGTAGTAATCGGCCCATTTCTGGGCCTTGAACTTCCAACTCTCTGGGCATCCAGCTGGGCCTGGCATTCATCCCATTGGCCAGTCTCATATTTGGCCACCAACCACATCATCTTGGCTTTAAAGCCAGTGGCGATCTGGTGGCTGCAGTGGCTGGTAGGAACTTGGTCAATGTCCTGGTTGTTCTCATGGTAGTATTGGAACTCCATGGCTTGCTGGCTTTCCTGCTCTGACATGGCCATTCTGTTGGCCTCCCACACTTGGTCCACTATCCTGGAATCTTCTTTCTCAAAGGTTTCCATCGAAAACTGGACTGGGCCAACATGGGGAGTACCACTGGGATGGGCTGGCCTGTCATGCATTTGCATGGCCTGGTTCTCCATCCTTTCATCTTCACTGGTGATGAATGGCTCATGCTCTGGGTCTGGATGATCTGGGAAGATCCGATGTAGACCAGCCATGGCCACAAATATGGTGAAAGAGTGGTGATTCCTATGGTGTTATGATATTATGTTTAAATATATAATATTGTATGGGCATATCTTTATGAAGTATATATTTTTTAAAAATAAAATTAAAATATTAGTTCATGAACAAATTTCAATTTCAAAATTCTAAATATTCACAAAATACCTTCAATATAAGTTCAGAATTCTGAGCCTACTTATCAAAAATTTTGAAGTTAAGTTCAGAATTCTGAACTTAACTTCTGATTTTTTGAAGTTAGGTTCAGAATTCTGAACTTAACTTCAAATATTTTGAAGTTAAGTTCAGAATTCTGAACTTAACTAAAATTCATGTTAATAATAAATACGTCCACCTACATGATTTTTGCATATTTTTTTAAAAAATATTGCTTGAATTTTGTTTTGGAGTTGTGTCCATGCTGTGATGTAAGTCTTTTGTTGGAGCCACATTGACTGCACATGACGATATATTTTTAAGTGCCAATAAAAAATATATATATCTTATATTTTGGTGATGAATTGCAATAAATGGCAAACGGAAAAGAACATATCATAATTACATATTTGGTTTTCATGGACACCAACATATAAAACCATGAGATGGCAACACTATGAGTTGTGGTGTTTTACCACAGGGGCCATGAATTAAACTTGCTGGTGCATTGCCATGATAGCAAAAAGAAAAATATACCATAGACACAAAATAAATTGACAGGGGGACACCAAAAAACTATACTACTACCAATGGGTTCCAGTGGAGAGACCCACAGCCTAGTGAGTTGTAAGGACTGGAACTGCTGGATCTCACAGATGCCCCTTTACTTGGTACTATCTAGAAAAAATGAAAATAATTGTAATTAAATATATTATTTACCTTTTGGATGCCATACTGGCAAATGGACCAAAGGACAAGTATGGAATGCCACAGGGCCCACTGGTTGAACTTGCTGGTGCATTGCCATGATGCAAAAGGACATGAAACCATGGATACAAGATGAATTGCCATGGAGGCCCTCAAAAAATTTATTGCCATAATGGTCAAAAGTGAATTGCCATGATAGCATTGCATGAGCAAAAAAAAATGGAAAGTGATGCATTGCCACCAGGGCAGTGGAAAGCTGCACACACTCACCTTTTTCCTTTCCACCAGCAGTGTGGTTCCCATGGCCTCTGAGTTGGAGTTGGGTTTCACTTCATGGCCATTTTGGGTGGCTTGGGCTTGGTTGTCCCCTTGGCCTTCTTGGTCTGGCCCTTGGCCTTCTTGGTCTGCTTGGCTTTGGTGGCATTCATGGCCTTGGATTTCTTTGGGAGATCCTGGTGCCACATCCATCCACCTGGATAGTTGGTCACCCACAGTTGGTGCAATTGGCCCTTGGTCCTGGTGGCCTTCTGGCTTGGAGTACACTGAACAGTGGGGGTCGCTTTGGAAGCTAGTTCCGGTTGCTGGCAGCAAAGTGGCTGCCATGGTGATATAAATTTCCATGGAATGCCACAATGGCAACAACATGGTACCATTGATGTATTGCCACTTGGGCCAAGTTGTGTGGTTGATGTATTGCCACAAAGGCCATGGAAAAAATGATGCATTGCCATGCAAATGGCTTGGCTGAAGTAAGCTTTTATAGAGCATTGCCACAAAGGCAGTAGGATGACATACATGGATAAATAATTAATATGCACAAACATATAATTAATATGGTACCACAGCAGCTTGGCAAGCCACCAAATTTCACTGGGAGTCACCACAGCAGTGTGGCCACCATTTTGTCCACCTTCTGGTTCACAGGCAATTTGGCTGCCAGTAAGTCACCAATGGCCTTGGCACACTGCAGGTCCACCATGGCTGCAGTTGTAGCAGAAGCCATGTCTATATGGCTGAGAGTTCCTATTTGGTATTTGCCACATTGTTCATCAAACTATTGTCCAATTATTGTCTTGCACATATAAGGCCCTTTTGTCATTTGCCTTGTTCTGTTTGTGTCCTGGCTTGGAGCCTTTTGCTATGAAGGAAAAAAAGCATGGCATGGACAAGATGCAACCATGTATTGCCAATATAAGCTTTGAGGATGCATTGCCATGCGCAAGGCTTTCAATGTTTATTTCAGCCACAGGGTAACATGTTGGCTACTGATGCACTGCTATGGAAAGCAAACTTATGGGCAGCAAGCACTTTTTCTTCCACAGCCATTGGTTTGGGCTTGCTTTGTCCACTTGGCTCCTCTTCAGTCATGCTTGGGCACCTGTTCTTCCTTTGGCTCTTTCTCTTTTTTCTGGTAAGTCTTTCTGGTCTGGGAGCCCTCTGGGTCCTCCTTCAGCATGGCAAAAATTGGTTCTAGATGATGGGCTTGCAATGGCACAACCAAATCACTTTTGGTTGGCCTGTGGCCTTTCATCAGACATTGGATTTTGTGGTCATCCAATGGCACTTCCACAATTTCTGTGCCAAGCAGCTTTCTCTTCTTGGTAGGTGGCTTTGGACCAGGTTGGTCCTGCTCTGGAAAGACTTCCTCTGGTGGTGTGTTGCCTGCCTTAGCACATACCTGGCTTCTTTTGGCTATGAAATCCTGGAATTTCACATGGTTGGAGAAGGATGCATTTTTGCCCACTTTGCCATAAACCATTTGGTTAATGGGCTGGGATGTGGGCCTCAACTTCAACCACAGCTGCCCATCATGTTCTTGCAGCAAGTTGGCAGGGATGGCAATGGCTTTGCCATCATCACAACTGATGGTATGCACCTGCTGGATGTCTACCTTCATTGCTCTTATTGGTCCAATGGCTGCAGATAAATCTAGTTCAATGAATTGCCATTTTGGCACACACACAAACCTTCATCCACATGATTGTTGTATTGCCATTTGGCCATGCAAATGCTTGGATTTAATGCCATCACTAGGCAAAAAAATAACTGACTGACATAAATTCATATATATTTAATATATTGTAAACATAAAAACAAATATATATTATTTTTTATTTTTTTAGCTAACTAGTTATAAAAATTGACTTAGTTAACTTGAGTTATGCTAGTTATCTAAAAATTACTAAAAGATACAAATCATGTTAACAATTAAAAAACTTATCATAAATTAATCCATGTTAGAATGTGTTACAACTTCTTACAATTTGTTACATGAAGTTACTAAGTAATTATAAGTATGCTAACTTCTATAACTAGTTATAAAAAAAGGATTATGTAAGTAAAACACACAAATGAAAGAAAAAAACGCCCCGCACTCCGTCATCCTCACCACACACTGAAACACACAAATTAAAGAAAAAACGCCCAGCATTCCGTCTTCCTCACACACACTAAAACACACAAATTAAAGAAAAAACAGCCCAGCATTCCGCACTAAAACACACAAATTAAAGAAAAAAACGCCCAGCATTCCGTTTTCCTCACGCACTAAAACGCACAAAGTAAAGAAAAAAGCGCCCAGCATTCCGTCTTCCTCACACACACTAAAACACACAAACTAAAGAAAAAAACGCCCAGCATTCCGTCTTCCTCACACACTAAAACACACAAATTAAAGAAAAAAACACCCAGCATTGCGTCTTCCTCACACACAAAAAAACACACCAATTAAAGAAAAACGCCCAGCATTCCGTCTTCCTCACGCACACTAAAACACACAAACTAAAGAAAAAAACGCCCAGCATTCCGTCTTCCTCACACACTAAAACACACAAATTAAAGAAAAAAACGCCCAGCATTCCATCTTCCTCACACACTAAAAGACGCAAACTAACGAAAAGAAACACCCAGCATTCCGTCTTCCTCACACACACTAAAACACACAAAGTAAAGAAAAAAAGCGCCCAGCATTCCGTCTTCCTCACACACTAAAACACGCAAATTAAAGAAAAACACCCAGCATTCCGTCTTCCTCACACACTAAAACACGCAAATTAAAGAAAAAAAACGCCCAGCATTCCGTCTTCCTCACACACTAAAACGCACAAATTAAAGAAAAAAACGCCCCGCATTCCGTCATCCTCACGCACAAAAACACACAAATGAAAAAAAAAACGCCCAGCATTCCGTGTTCCTCACACATTAAAACACACTCATTAAAGAAAAAACGCCCAGCATTCTGTTTTCCTCACACACCAAAACACACAAACTAAAGAAAAAACGCCCAGCATTCCGTCTTCCTCACACACTAAAACACAAAAATTAAAGAAAAAAACGCCCAGTGCTCCGTCTTCCTCACACACTAAAACACACAAACTAAAGAAAAAAACGCCCAGCATTCCGTCTTCCTCACACACTAAAACACACAAATTAAACGAAAAAAACGCCCAGCATTCCGTGTTCCTCACACATTAAAACACACAAATTAAAAGAAAAAACACCCAGCATTCCGTCTTCCTCACACACTAAAACACGCAAATTAAAGAAAAAAAACGCCCAGCATTCCGTCTTCCTCACACACTAAGACACGCAAATGAAAGAAAAAAACGCCCAGCATACCGTCTTCCTCACACACTAAAACACACAAATTAAAGAAAAAAAACGCCCAGCATTCCGTCTTCCTCACACTAAAACACACAAATTACAGAAAAAAAACACCCAGCATTCCGTCTTCCTCACACACTAAAAGACGCAAATTAAAGAAAAACACGCCCAGCATTCCGTCTTCCTCACACACTAAAACACACAAATTAAAGAAAAAAAACTCCCAGCATTCCGTCTTCCTCACACGCTGAAACACAAAAATTAAAGAAAAAATGCTCAGCATTCCGTTTTCCTCACACACTAAAACACACAAATCAAAAAAAACACCCAGCATTCCGTTTTCCTCACACGCTAAAACACACAAATTAAAGGAAAAAAACCGCCCAGCATTGCGTCTTCCTCACACACTAAAACACACAAATTAAAGGAAAAACGCTCAGCATTCCGTCTTCCTCACACACTAAAACACACCAATTAAAGAAAAAAACGCCCAGCATTCCGTCTTCCTCACACACCACAAGACACAAATGAGAGAAAAAAACGCCCAGCATTCCGTCTTCCTCACACACTAAAACACACAAATTAAAGAAAAAAAACCCAGCATTCCGTCTTGCTCACACACTGAAACACACAAATTAAAGAAAAAAACGCCCCGCATTCCGTCTTCCTCACACACTAAAACACGCAAATTAAAGAAAAAAAACGCCCAGCATTCCGTTTTCCTCACACACTAAAACACACAAACTAAAGAAAAACACCCAGCATTCGTCTTCCTCACACACTGAAACACACAAATTAAAGAAAAAAACGCCCAGCATTCCGTCTTCCTCACACACTGAAACACACAAATTAAAGAAAACACGTCCAGCATTCCGCTTTCCTCACACACAAAGGACGCAAATTATTTAAAAAACCGCCCAGCATTCCGTCTTCCTCACACACTAAATCACACAAAGTAACGAAAAAACAACCCAGCATTCCGTCTTCCTCACACACTAAAACACACAAATTAAAGAAAAAAACGCCCAGCATTCCGTTTTCCTCACACACTAAAACACACAAAGTCAAGAAAAAAAACACCCAGCATTCCGTCTTCCTCACACACTAAAACACACAAATTAAAAGAAAAAACGCCCAGCATTCCGTCTTCCTCACACACTAAAACACACAAATTAACGAAAAAAACGCCCAGCATTCCGGTTTCCTCACACACTAAAACACACAAAGTCAAGAAAAAAACGCCCAGCATTCCGTCTTCCTCACACACTAAAACACACAAATTAAAGAAAAAAAACGCCCCGCATTCCGTCTTCCTCACACTAAAACACACAAATTACAGAAAAAAAACACCCAGCATTCCGTCTTCCTCACACACTAAAAGACGCAAATTAAAGAAAAACACGCCCAGCATTCCGTCTTCCTCACACACTAAAACACACAAATTAAAGAAAAAAAACTCCCAGCATTCCGTCTTCCTCACACGCTGAAACACAAAAATTAAAGAAAAAATGCTCAGCATTCCGTTTTCCTCACACACTAAAACACACAAATCAAAAAAAACACCCAGCATTCCGTTTTCCTCACACGCTAAAACACACAAATTAAAGGAAAAAAACCGCCCAGCATTGCGTCTTCCTCACACACTAAAACACACAAATTAAAGGAAAAACGCTCAGCATTCCGTCTTCCTCACACACTAAAACACACAAATTAAAGAAAAACACGCCCAGCATTCCGTCTTCCTCACACACTAAAACACACCAATTAAAGAAAAAACGCCCAGCATTCCGTCTTCCTCACACACTACAAGACACAAATTAGAGAAAAAAACGCCCAGCATTCCGTCTTCCTCACACACTAAAGCACACAAATTAAAGAAAAAAACGCCCAGCATTCCGTCTTCCTCACACACTAAAACACACAAATTAAAGAAAAAAACGCCCCGCATTCCGTCTTCCTCACACACTAAAACACGCAAATTAAAGAAAAAAAACGCCCAGCATTCCGTTTTCCTCACACACTAAAACACACAAATTAAAGAAAAACGCCCAGCATTCGTCTTCCTCACACACTGAAACACACAAATTAAAGAAAAAAAGCCCAGCATTCCGTCTTCCTCACACACTAAAAACACAAATTAAAGAAAAAACGCCCAGCATTCCGTGTTCCTGCCACACTGAAACACACAAATTATTTAAAAAACCGCTCAGCATTCCGTCTTCCTCACACACTGAAACACACAAATTGAACGAAAAAACGGCCAGCATTCCGTCTTCCTCACACGCTAAAACACACAAATTAAACGAAAAAAACGCCCAGCATTCCGTCTTCCTCACACGCTAAAACACACAAATTAAAGAAAACACGCTCAGCATTCACACAAATTAAAAGAAAAAAACGCCCAGCATTCCGTCTTCCTCACACCCTAAAACACACAAATTACAGAAAAAAAGCACCCAGCATTGCGTCTTCCTCGCACACTAAAAGACACAAATTAAAAAAAAAACCAGCATTCCGTCTTCCTCACACACTAAGACACACAAATTAAAGAAAAAACCGCCCAGCGTTCCGTCTTCCTCACACACACTAAAACACACATATTAAAGAAAAAACGACCAGCATTTCTTTTCCTCACACACACTAAAACACACAAATTCAAGAAAAAACAACCCAGCAATCCGCACTAAAACACACAAATTAAAGAAAAAACGCCCAGCATTCCGTTTTCCTCACACACTCAAACAAACAAATTAAAGGAAAAAACGCCCAGCATTCCGTCTGCCTCACACACTAAAACACACAAATTAAAGAAAAAAGCACAGCATTCCGTCTTCCCCACCCACTAAAACACACAAATTCAAGAAAAACGCCCAGCATTCCGTCTTCCTCACACACTAAAACACACAAACTAAAGGAAAAAAAAGCCCAGCACCCCGTCCTCCTCACGCACTAAGACACGCAAATTAAAGAAAAAAACGCCCAGCATTCCGTTTTCCTCACACACTAAAACACACAAATTAAAGAAAAAAACGGCCAGCATTCCGTCTTCCTCACACACTAAAACACACAAATTAAAAAAAAAAACGCCCAGCATTCCGTTTTCCTCAGACACTAAAACACACAAATTAAAGGAAAACGCCCAGAACACACACTAAAACACACAAATTAAAGGAAAAACACGGCCAGCATTCCGTCTTCCTCACACGCTAAAACACAAAAATTAAAGAAAAAACGCTCAGCATTCCGTCTTCCTCACACACTAAAACACACAAATTAAAGGAAAAAAACGCCCCGCATTCCGTTTTCCTCACACACTAAAACACACAAATTAAACGAAAAAAACGCCCAGCATTCCGTTTTCCTCACACACTAAAACACACAAAGTCAAGAAAAAAAACACCCAGCATTCCGTCTTCCTCAAACACTAAAACACACAAATTAAAGAAAAACACACCCAGCATTCCGTCTTCCTCACACACTAAAACACACAAATTAACGAAAAAAACGCCCAGCATTCCGGTTTCCTCACACACTAAAACACACAAAGTCAAGAAAAAAAACACCCAGCATTCCGTCTTCCTCACACACTAAAACACACAAATTAAAGAAAAAACAGCCCACTAAAAAAAATAAAGCAAAAAAACGTCCAGCATTCCGTCTTCCTCACACACTAAAACATACAAATTAAAGAAAAAAACGCCCAGCATTCCGTTTTCCTCACACACTAAAACACACAAAGTCAAGAAAAAAAACGCCTAGCATTCCGTCTTCCTCACACACTAAAGCACACAAATTAAAGAAAAAACGCCCAGCATTCCGTCTTCCACACACACTAAAACACACAAATTAAAGATAAAACGGCCAGCATTCCGTCTTCCTCACACACTGAAACACACAAATTAAAGAAAAAAACGCCCCGCATTCCGTCTTCCTCACACACTAAAACACACAAATTAAACGAAAAAAACGCCCAGCATTCCGTTTTCCTCACACACTAAAACACACAAAGTCAAGAAAAAAAACACCCAGCATTCCGTCTTCCTCAAACACTAAAACACACAAATTAAAGAAAAACACACCCAGCATTCCGTCTTCCTCACACACTAAAACACACAAATTAAAGAAAAAAACGCCCAGCATTCCGTCATCCTCACACACTAAAGCACACAAATTAAACCAAAAAACGGCCAGCATTCCGTCTTCCTCACACACTAAAACACACAAATTAAAGAAACAAACGCCCTGCATTCCGTCTTCCTCACACACTAAAAAACACAAATTGAAGAAAAAACGCCCAGCATTCCGTGTTCCTGCCACACTAAAACACACAAATTAAAGAAAAAACGGCCAGCATTCCGTCTTCCTCACACACTGAAACACACAAATTAAACGAAAAAAACGCCCAGCATTCCGCTTTCCTCACACACAAAGGACGCAAATTATTTAAAAAACCGCTCAGCATTCCGTCTTCCTCACACACTGAAACACACAAATTAAAGAAAAAAAACGCCCCGCATTCCGTCTTCCTCAGACACTAAAACACACAAATTAAAGAAAAAAACGCCCATCATTCCGTCTTCCTCACAAACTACTTACATAATCCCTTTTTTTGTAACTAGTTATCTTAATTATGTTGAGTTATCTTGAGTTAGCTAACTATTACTAACTCTGACTAACTCCTTTTTTTGTTTGTTCAAAACAATTAAAATTACGCTTTTCAGTGTAAAAGAAAATCCAATGTTGAGCAAGAAAAATGTATATATATATATATTTTTTTTTAACATTCTTTTTTTTAGAATACATTCACCATTGGCCAGAAATGATGTTTCAGCATATTCATTTTTCATAAGATGATTCAGTTCTCTTTTTATTCACCAGCCAATGATATATATTAGGCAAAGGATATGGCAAACATTTTGGCATGTCACATAATCATGCCTCATGAGAAAAAATATTCGATCACACCAAACCATTCATGGTTCATGAACTATTTAATTCATTTCAGCAAAAAGAAATTTTGCAGCACAGCTTAGACAAACAGGAATATGTTTTCTATTGAAGGAAAATTGTATGGTTGGATGCAATGCCATGTGGCTTGATACAGTGCCATGTGGCAAAGCCAGAAACCATGTAAAGCCATGCTGGCTGCAATGCCACAAGGCAGCAGGAAAGCTACATGCTTGATGAAATGCCAGAAGGCAGACATGGCCTGTCGAAAGTCCATTGTTGTTTTCAAGCCAGCAATTGAACACAAATTGGGTGTGGCAAAAG
>CAMXCT020005611.1:0-13233 GCA_947184155.2 Cladocopium goreaui | reverse complement strand
ACATGCAGCACATTTACCTGTGAAAACACAATATTTTCTTCCCTTTGGGATAAATTGCGAATTAGGGAATAGAAAAAAATGGGACGAAAGACACATGCAGCACATGTACCTGTGAAAATACGATATTTTCTTTCCTTTGGCATGGCGTGGGAATTAGGGAATAGAAGGCTGAGCAACCATTCAATGTGCCAATGCTTCAACCAAATTAAATGTGCATTTCACCTTAATGATCTTCTTGCTTCACGTGCATCGCGCCAAAAACTTGTGTGACAGCAGCTCACCGTTGTTTGGTCCATGCCGCACCCCGCAGTTGGTACTGTCTGGCATCCGTATGTCCTCATTACTTTTTTCTGTCTAAAATGGTTGTTCGTCTTGTCGTTGTCGTTGTCGTCGTCTTCGTCATTGTTGTCGTTGTCGTTGTCGTTGTGGTCGTTGTCGTTGTCGTTGTCGTTGTCGTTGTCGTTGTCGTTGTGGTCGTTGTCGTTGTCGTTGTCGTTGTCGTTGTCGTTGTCGTTGTCGTTGTCGTTGTCGTTGTTGTTGTTGTTGTTGTTGTTGTTCTTGTTGTTGTTCTTGTTCTTGTTGTTGTTCTTGTTCTTGTTCTTGTCCTTGTCCTTGTTCTTCTTGTTGTTGTTGCTGGTGGTGATCACTGTGGTGTCAGTGGTTTTTGTTGCGGTTCTTGTGGTGGCTCTGCTTCTAGCTGTGGCAGCGGTTCATTGACTTCACTGCGCCCTTCGACGATCCGAGTCTGCGCCTTAAGACCTTCACAGGCATTGCGGCACATGTCATCCACCAAATGTGTTTTTTCTTCGCGGTTCATTCTCCTGACCATCCTGCAGCCCCTGAAACGCCAGGAAACAGGTCCATGCTCCACGTGGGCCTCCCGTCCCATGCTTGTCTATTCTCGCAACTTATTCCAAAGGAAAGAAAATATCGTATTTTCACAGGTACATGTGCTGCATGTGTCTTTCGTCCCATTTTTTTCTATTCCCTAATTCGCAATTTATCCCAAAGGGAAGAAAATATTGTGTTTTCACAGGTACATGTGCTGCATGTGTCTTTCGTCCCATTTTTTTCTATTCCCTAATTCGCAACTTATCCCAAAGGGAAGAAAATATTGTGTTTTCACAGGTAAATGTGCTGCATGTGTCTTTCGTCCCATTTTTTTCTATTCCCTAATTCGCAACTTATTCAAAAATGCACGAATCATTGTGTTTTCACAGGTAAATGTTGCATGCGTCTTTCGTCCCATTTTTTTCTATTCCCTAATTCGCAACTTATTCAAAAATGCACGAATCATTGTGTTTTCACAGGTAAATGTTGCATGCGTCTTTCGTCCCATTTTTTTCTATTCCCTAATTCACGACTAATCCGTTTGACGTGGCCCTGCCAATGGATTTGACAACTTGAGCAGCATGAGACAACTCTTTAAAAAAAGAAATACTTTTTCCTTTTTAAAAAGAAGCAGCACGTCACAAATGACATAATCCATTGGCAGGGCCACGTCAAACGGATTAGTCGTGAATTAGGGAATAGAAAAAATGGGACGAAAGACGCATGCAACATTTACCTGTGAAAACACAATGATTCGTGCATTTTTGAATAAGTTGCGAATTAGGGAATAGAAAAAAATGGGACGAAAGACGCATGCAACATTTACCTGTGAAAACACAATGATTCGTGCATTTTTGAATAAGTTGCGAATTAGGGAATAGAAAAAATGGGACGAAAGACACATGCAGCACATTTACCTGTGAAAACACAATATTTTCTTCCCTTTGGGATAAATTGCGAATTAGGGAATAGAAAAAAATGGGATGAAAGACACATGCAGCACATGTACCTGTGAAAATACGATATTTTCTTTCCTTTGGCATGGCTTGGGAATTAGGGAATAGAAGGCTGAGCAACCATTCAATGTGCCAATGCTTCAACCAAATTAAATGTGCATTTCACCTTAATGATCTTCTTGCTTCACGTGCATCGCGCCAAAAACTTGTGTGACAGCAGCTCACCGTTGTTTGGTCCATGCCGCACCCGGCAGTTGGTACCGTCTGGCATCCGTATGTCCTCATTACTTTTTTCTGTCTAAAATGGTTGTTCGTCTTGTCGTTGTCGTTGTCGTCGTCTTCGTCATTGTTGTCGTTGTCGTTGTCGTTGTCGTTGTCGTTGTCGTTGTCGTTGTCGTTGTCGTTGTTGTTGTTGTTGTTGTTCTTGTTGTTGTTGTTGTTCTTGTTGTTGTTCTTGTTCTTGTTGTTGTTCTTGTTCTTGTTCTTGTTCTTGTCCTTGTCCTTGTTCTTCTTGTTGTTGTTGCTGGTGGTGATCACTGTGGTGTCAGTGGTTTTTGTTGCGGTTCTTGTGGTGGCTCTGCTTCTAGCTGTGGCAGCGGTTCATTGACTTCACTGCGCCCTTCGACGATCCGAGTCTGCGCCTTAAGACCTTCACAGGCATTGCGGCACATGTCATCCACCAAATGTGTTTTTTCTTCGCGGTTCATTCTCCTGACCATCCTGCAGCCCCTGAAACGCCAGGAAACAGGTCCATGCTCCACGTGGGCCTCCCGTCCCATGCTTGTCTATTCTCGCAACTTATTCCAAAGGAAAGAAAATATCGTATTTTCACAGGTACATGTGCTGCATGTGTCTTTCGTCCCATTTTTTTCTATTCCCTAATTCGCAATTTATCCCAAAGGGAAGAAAATATTGTGTTTTCACAGGTACATGTGCTGCATGTGTCTTTCGTCCCATTTTTTTCTATTCCCTAATTCGCAACTTATCCCAAAGGGAAGAAAATATTGTGTTTTCACAGGTAAATGTGCTGCATGTGTCTTTCGTCCCATTTTTTTCTATTCCCTAATTCGCAACTTATTCAAAAATGCACGAATCATTGTGTTTTCACAGGTAAATGTTGCATGCATCTTTCGTCCCATTTTTTCTATTCCCTAATTCGCAACTTATTCAAAAATGCACGAATCATTGTGTTTTCACAGGTAAATGTTGCATGCGTCTTTCGTCCCATTTTTTCTATTCCCTAATTCACGACTAATCCGTTTGACGTGGCCCTGCCAATGGATTTGACAACTTGAGCAGCATGAGACAACTCTTTAAAAAAAGAAATACTTTTTCCTTTTTAAAAAGAAGCAGCACGTCACAAATGACATAATCCATTGGCAGGGCCACGTCAAACGGATTAGTCGTGAATTAGGGAATAGAAAAAATGGGACGAAAGACGCATGCAACATTTACCTGTGAAAACACAATGATTCGTGCATTTTTGAATAAGTTGCGAATTAGGGAATAGAAAAAAATGGGACGAAAGACGCATGCAACATTTACCTGTGAAAACACAATGATTCGTGCATTTTTGAATAAGTTGCGAATTAGGGAATAGAAAAAAATGGGACGAAAGACACATGCAGCACATTTACCTGTGAAAACACAATATTTTCTTCCCTTTGGGATAAATTGCGAATTAGGGAATAGAAAAAAATGGGACGAAAGACACATGCAGTGATTCGTGCATTTTTGAATAAGTTGCGAATTAGGGAGTAGAAAAAAATGGGACGAAAGACACATGCAGCACATTTACCTGTGAAAACACAATATTTTCTTCCCTTTGGGATAAATTGCGAATTAGGGAATACAAAAAAATGGGACGAAAGACACATGCAGCACATGTACCTGTGAAAATACGATATTTTCTTTCCTTTGGCATGGCGTGGGAATTAGGGAATAGAAGGCTGAGCAACCATTCAATGTGCCAATGCTTCAACCAAATTAAATGTGCATTTCACCTTAATGATCTTCTTGCTTCACGTGCATCGCGCCAAAAACTTGTGTGACAGCAGCTCACCGTTGTTTGGTCCATGCCGCACCCCGCAGTTGGTACCGTAGATGGACGAAATATTCAAACCTTTGCTATCCGACACAACCCCCTTGCCCCCAAAGTTCAATGTTAATGTAGTTTGAGGTGCATGGGCCACAGTGGACGAAAGAATTCAAACCCCCAACATCACTTTGGCGAACACGCGCCCTGAAACATTGAGATTTGGGGTGTGGGGCTTCAACATTCTTTGGTTCCCAGGGTTTGAATATTTTGTCCATCTACTGTCTGGCATCCGTATGTCCTCATTACTTTTTTCTGTCTAAAATGGTTGTTCGTCTTGTCGTTGTCGTTGTCGTCGTCTTCGTCATTGTTGTCGTTGTCGTTGTCGTTGTCGTTGTCGTTGTCGTTGTCGTCGTTGTCGTTGTCGTTGTCGTTGTCGTTGTCGTTGTCGTTGTCGTTGTTGTTGTTGTTGTTCTTGTTGTTGTTGTTCTTGTTGTTGTTCTTGTTCTTGTTGTTGTTCTTGTTCTTGTTCTTGTTCTTGTCCTTGTCCTTGTCCTTGTTCTTCTTGTTGTTGTTGCTGGTGGTGATCACTGTGGTGTCAGTGGTTTTTGTTGCGGTTCTTGTGGTGGCTCTGCTTCTAGCTGTGGCAGCGGTTCATTGACTTCACTGCGCCCTTCGACGATCCGAGTCTGCGCCTTAAGACCTTCACAGGCATTGCGGCACATGTCATCCACCAAATGTGTTTTTTCTTCGCGGTTCATTCTCCTGACCATCCTGCAGCCCCTGAAACGCCAGGAAACAGGTCCATGCTCCACGTGGGCCTCCCGTCCCATGCTTGTCTATTCTCGCAACTTATTCCAAAGGAAAGAAAATATCGTATTTTCACAGGTACATGTGCTGCATGTGTCTTTCGTCCCATTTTTTTCTATTCCCTAATTCGCAATTTATCCCAAAGGGAAGAAAATATTGTGTTTTCACAGGTACATGTGCTGCATGTGTCTTTCGTCCCATTTTTTTTCTATTCCCTAATTCGCAACTTATCCCAAAGGGAAGAAAATATTGTGTTTTCACAGGTAAATGTGCTGCATGTGTCTTTCGTCCCATTTTTTTCTATTCCCTAATTCGCAACTTATTCAAAAATGCACGAATCATTGTGTTTTCACGGGTAAATGTTGCATGCGTCTTTCGTCCCATTTTTTTCTATTCCCTAATTCGCAACTTATTCAAAAATGCACGAATCATTGTGTTTTCACACGTAAATGTTGCATGCGTCTTTCGTCCCATTTTTTTCTATTCCCTAATTCACGACTAATCCGTTTGACGTGGCCCTGCCAATGGATTTGACAACTTGAGCAGCATGAGACAACTCTTTAAAAAAAGAAATACTTTTTCCTTTTTAAAAAGAAGCAGCACGTCACAAATGACATAATCCATTGGCAGGGCCACGTCAAACGGATTAGTCGTGAATTAGGGAATAGAAAAAAATGGGACGAAAGACGCATGCAACATTTACCTGTGAAAACACAATGATTCGTGCATTTTTGAATAAGTTGCGAATTAGGGAATAGAAAAAATGGGACGAAAGACGCATGCAACATCTACCTGTGAAAACACAATGATTCGTGCATTTTTGAATAAGTTGCGAATTAGGGAATAGAAAAAAATGGGACGAAAGACACATGCAGCACATTTACCTGTGAAAACACAATATTTTCTTCCCTTTGGGATAAATTGCGAATTAGGGAATAGAAAAAAATGGGATGAAAGACACATGCAGCACATGTACCTGTGAAAACACGATATTTTCTTTCCTTTGGCATGGCTTGGGAATTAGGGAATAGAAGGCTGAGCAACCATTCAATGTGCCAATGCTTCAACCAAATTAAATGTGCATTTCACCTTAATGATCTTCTTGCTTCACGTGCATCGCGCCAAAAACTTGTGTGACAGCAGCTCACCGTTGTTTGGTCCATGCCGCACCCCGCAGTTGGTACCGTCTGGCATCCGTATGTCCTCATTACTTTTTTCTGTCTAAAATGGTTGTTCGTCTTGTCGTTGTCGTTGTCGTCGTCTTCGTCATTGTTGTCGTTGTCGTTGTCGTTGTCGTTGTGGTCGTTGTCGTTGTCGTTGTCGTTGTCGTTGTCGTCGTTGTTGTCGTTGTTGTTGTTGTTGTTGTTGTTGTTGTTGTTCTTGTTGTTGTTGTTGTTCTTGTTGTTGTTCTTGTTGTTGTTCTTGTTCTTGTTCTTGTTCTTGTCCTTGTCCTTGTTCTTCTTGTTGTTGTTGCTGGTGGTGATCACTGTGGTGTCAGTGGTTTTTGTTGCGGTTCTTGTGGTGGCTCTGCTTCTAGCTGTGGCAGCGGTTCATTGACTTCACTGCGCCCTTCGACGATCCGAGTCTGCGCCTTAAGACCTTCACAGGCATTGCGGCTCATGTCATCCACCAAATGTGTTTTTTCTTCGCGGTTCATTCTCCTGACCATCCTGCAGCCCCTGAAACGCCAGGAAACAGGTCCATGCTCCACGTGGGCCTCCCGTCCCATGCTTGTCTATTCTCGCAACTTATTCCAAAGGAAAGAAAATATCGTATTTTCCCAGGTACATGTGCTGCATGTGTCTTTCGTCCCATTTTTTTCTATTCCCTAATTCGCAATTTATCCCAAAGGGAAGAAAATATTGTGTTTTCACAGGTACATGTGCTGCATGTGTCTTTCGTCCCTTTTTTTTCTATTCCCTAATTCGCAACTTATCCCAAAGGGAAGAAAATATTGTGTTTTCACAGGTAAATGTGCTGCATGTGTCTTTCGTCCCATTTTTTTCTATTCCCTAATTCGCAACTTATTCAAAAATGCACGAATCATTCTGTTTTCACAGGTAAATGTTGCATGCGTCTTTCGTCCCATTTTTTTCTATTCCCTAATTCGCAACTTATTCAAAAATGCACGAATCATTGTGTTTTCACAGGTAAATGTTGCATGCGTCTTTCGTCCCATTTTTTCTATTCCCTAATTCGCAACTTATTCAAAAATGCACGAATCATTGTTTTCACAGGTAAATGTTGCATGCGTCTTTCGTCCCATTTTTTTCTATTCCCTAATTCACGACTAATCCGTTTGACGTGGCCCTGCCAATGGATTTGACAACTTGAGCAGCATGAGACAACTCTTTAAAAAAAGAAATACTTTTTCCTTTTTAAAAAGAAGCAGCACGTCACAAATGACATAATCCATTGGCAGGGCCACGTCAAACGGATTAGTCATGAATTAGGGAATAGAAAAAAATGGGACGAAAGACGCATGCAACATTTACCTGTGAAAACACAATGATTCGTGCATTTTTGAATAAGTTGCGAATTAGGGAATAGAAAAAAATGGGACGAAAGACGCATGCAACATTTACCTGTGAAAACACAATGATTCGTGCATTTTTGAATAAGTTGCGAATTAGGGAATAGAAAAAAATGGGACGAAAGACACATGCAGCACATGTACCTGTGAAAACACAATATTTTCTTCCCTTTGGGATAAATTGCGAATTAGGGAATAGAAAAAATGGGACGAAAGACACATGCAGCACATGTACCTGTGAAAATACGATATTTTCTTTCCTTTGGCATGGCGTGGGAATTAGGGAATAGAAGGCTCAGCAACCATTCAATGTGCCAATGCTTCAACCAAATTAAATGTGCATTTCACCTTAATGATCTTCTTGCTTCACGTGCATCGCGCCAAAAACTTGTGTGACAGCAGCTCACCGTTGTTTGGTCCATGCCGCACCCCGCAGTTGGTACCGTAGATGGACGAAATATTCAAACCTTTGCTATCCGACACAACCCCCTTGCCCCCAAAGTTCAATGTTAATGTAGTTTGAGGTGCATGGGCCCCAGTGGACGAAAGAATTCAAACCCCCAACATCACTTTGGCGAACACGCGCCCTGAAACATTGAGATTTGGGGTGTGGGGCTTCAACATTCTTTGGTTCCCAGGGTTTGAATATTTTGTCCATCTACTGTAGGACACTTGATGCACAGGGCTAAAATCTGAGAGTTTGGGACTCGCCCAGGGCGCAACAATCACTGCGAGCAGCTGTGAAGCAAAGTCACAGGGAGGTCCTGAAGCCATGAAGCCCCACTACACCGCCGCACCTGGATGCGTCATCGATTGACCCAACTCGCTGGTGCATGTATCATGCTGCGCAGTCCCAGGGAAAAATTACCAGATCCGGCCTTGGCTGTCCGGAAACAGCATTGCAAGCGCAAAGCACACGCTGACAATTCATTAATATACAAGCTAGAGTTCCCCAAGACTTCAAGTGTTGGCTTCCGGAAAATGACAATGTCTGTGGCAAACCAACAACTGGGCTTTGGTGTCAGAATGTCACTGCTATTGTCACTGCTCACATTGGGACGGTTTACATAAGCTGCGCAACATCTGCACCTTGAGGCTGCCATCTGCAGGAGTCACGCAGTCACTCTGCATGAAGCCTATCGCCCGGCTGTCAGACCGGAGGATTTCAAGCCAACATTGCGCATCATCTGCATCATGCATGGTTGCAGCTCACAAAAGTCAACCTCGAATTTGTCCCATGGACATTCCTTCTGTGGTTACATGAGGTTCACATCTCTCCCCCTCTCGCGTTTTTTCGATTTGGTGAGTTTAGTTGTGCAAAGGCCTCCACTGCGTTGTTTCAGCTGTCCAGAATCCAACTGCCATGCCTGAGACCAGAGAACTGCATGCGGATCATAGCAAGTGCACCAAGCGAAGCAAAAGCAAAATGAACCACGCATGAAAACAAAACTACAAAAGGCAACATCTCTTATATGTCCACTTAGAACATAAAACATGGAATGATTATTGTGAAAATGATAATCTAGAAACAAGAAAAGAATCACAACAACCAACCTCATGTAACTTCACATCGGATTTGGTTCCATCCGCGCAATGATCCCACCTGATGAGCATTTTGGCCAGATACATCACAAACAAAGGTCGAAACCTTTCCATCAAGAACCTGGCCGGAGAAGCGGTCATCAATGTGGCACGGAAATGGTTGCCCCTGAGGGAACAAGAAATTCAATAAATCACCCTGGGTTCACTTCTGAATTGATCAAACACTATAGCAGAACTAGTGACTTTGGTCAACAAATTTACCCACTTCTGTTTGAAGAGAGCACATCAGCAGCAGCACTTTCTGAGCCGGAACTCCGCGCACGGTTGCCTGAAAAATTCTGCAAAGTCAGGCCAGCAGCACCCCGGTCACGCATTGGTCTGTGTTCCAAGCACGAAGTCCGCTACAGCACCTCAGAATGCAGTTTGTAACCGTCACAAAAATTTCAGAGTGATTCCGATGTCATCATCTTATGATATCCCTGCAATCTTTAAGCAATCGAGTCTTCGGTTTTCGTAATCATGGCACATGTGTCTGTATTTCTGGTATCTTGTCCACAGCCTGCGATTTGGTGAGAAAGGGGTGGGACAGGATCTTCCAGAGTGAGAGATTAAAATAAATGACTAAGAGTGCAATGGGAGATGAAACAAAGACTCAGAAATCTAAATATGTTAAAACTGTGTGCTTGGTCATCGGAGCGAGCGGATTTGACTGCACTTTCTGCATGACATCGTGCTGCTTGACTGCTTGACCCGCAATTTTCTTCCAGATCAACTGATTTCGGTTTGATGCCTTTTCAATTGATTGCTGCCGCGATATGACTAGGCTATGACTGGGATTGAAAGATTTCAGTTGGAAGCGCTGTCCGCTGTAAGGCTGTAAGGGGAAGTGAGCACAGAGATGAAAGATTGGATCAGACCATACTGGTGAGATTGACAAAAAAGCATTCCAAGGATACCGGGCCCAGGGGAAGCCGCAGCCGCTTCGATGCTACATCTTACCAAGTGCTGCTATGCTCAGGCTCTTGTTGTCACAGTGGTCTTGGCACGCTGCGGCTTCTTGGCAAATTGCCAAGAGAAAAGGTTTTGAAGCTATATAATATAATTCACTTAATAATCTTAATATCATATAATCATATATTAATTTATACGTATATTAATATAATCCCCCGGAAACGTACCTTTCACTTTCTATTGGTATTGAAATCATTTTGAGTTACATGCGCTTTTTCATCGCGAGTGAAAACTTTATATAATCCCTTCGTGGATTTGTGGTGCATCTCATAGTGCAGCTTTGCTGCTCACCCTTGTCAAAGCGATTGGCACCATGCCAACGTTGTCTCTCGCCACCGTGACAAGGTGCAAGAACCTACAGACACTTTGTGCAAAATGTACAGACAGAAAATGACAGAAATATGTCCAAAATGTTGCAAAATGTGGCAAATCTATGCAAATCTGAATTTCTAGTAGAACTGCACTGCCATGCAGAATTTCTGGCGAAATTCATGGACATTGGATCCAGGGATGTCTTTGGTCTTGCTGCCTTGCTGCCAGCCCAGCAATGTGTCAACATTCTCATGCAAAGCTTGTGAGGTCAGGACTGCTGTGCCCCGCCCATTCGGGCTAGTCCTCAGTCTGCGCAAGTGAAAAGCCAGAAATGGGGCAAAGAAGAGAACCCTATTGGGGGCAAGTACTTATCAGATCTCATTGGTACTTCATTTTAGTCATTTCACACTTCTACTGGCTGCGTTCGCAATTGTGTTCCCTAGGCAGTCACCATTGCTGAATCTAAGTTCCGTGCCCTGCAGATCCCTCATAGGTGAGGCACATATCTCGGCATGAGAAATGACAGCCGAACCCTTCGAACCCGGTGGTGCCTCACAGCTAATATTCTTGGTCCGGTACTCGGCCGCACCGAAACGAACGAGATACATTCGACTGCTTTGCTATAGCTTTGCTACAGCTTTGCTATGCAGGAACTGTGCAAAGCACCTGCAAATGCTTGGTTGTAAGGCAGTTGTAAGGCTTGAAAATGAAGAGACTCGGTCTTGGACCACTATGTGAAGCGTCCTTCAGGGTGAAAGTCTCTTTGGGAATCAGTCCTCCATCCTGAAGGTGCAAACGATGGGAATCATGGAATCACTTTATGAGGAAGTCAGTTGATGTCACTGCCAAATTGAGATTGATCATTTAAACATAAAGAACAAACGCTGTGAGTAGAGCATGTTTATGCATTTTTCAGTTTTCGGATGTGTCAGACATGTCTTACTTCGTTGTCGGCAATGTGATGGTGGAATGATTGCAAACGACGATCAAACATCCAAACAGCTTGATGGTCAGTCTATGTCAGTCTTTCAAGGAGATTTGTCTGTCCTCGTAGACATGCTTGAACCGATGCATGAACCAAGCGAAGGATTTGCACCTGAAGAGAAATGCCATGGGCATTCCCACGAGATAGAGCACAGCCTTTCTACGAACACATGGTATCTGAAATCCAAAGAAATGTAGAAAATCTTGGCATCTTGGCATCTTGGCATCTTGGCATCTTCAGGTTCTGAAATCACTCTGGGGCAAACGCTTCAGCCGGTTCTTGACCTCCAAAATGTTGCTCAAATCCCCGTACCTCGAAGGCACTACAAGGCACCACTCAAAATACTCAAAGATGGTATTTATATAATACATGTATACATCCATGTATGTAAATATATATATATATATATATGAATGTGTATATGAATATGTATTTTATATATATATATAAAGATTCATTGGTTTCGCTCTTTTTTGACACGGCAAGACCTGCTTTGTTATAAAAAACACAAAAGGGGAGTAGCAAACTCCATTGGCCTGAAAATTAAAGTTTAAACTTTGCAGCACTCCCACACTCTCAGCCTATCTCTCTCTCTTGAGAGTATGGCTTTACATTCCCCCCATTTTTCCTCGCCAGACCGAGGGAAAAATGAGCCAAAGAATGTTAGGTAGTACTGGGCCCTGCCAGACCAGGGGACAGCCAGTCCGCCTACCTTTTTTCTCTTTTCATTGATTTCGCTGCTTTAGAGCTTTTCGAGCTCTTACTCCCGTTTTGATCTTGCTGGGAGGGAGGCTGCGGGGCTGAAGCCGAAACTTTACAGAAAAAGAGGTGTCCACCAATTCATCTTTACTTCCGAGGACGTTCATTCAAAGATTCATTGGTTTCGCTCTTTTTTGACACGGCAAGACCTGCTTTGTTATAAAAAACACAAAAGGGGAGTAGCAAACTCCATTGGCCTGAAAATTAAAGTTTAAACTTTGCAGCACTCCCACACTCTCAGCCTATCTCTCTCTCTTGAGAGTATGGCTTTACATTCCCCCCATTTTTCCTCGCCAGACCGAGGGAAAAATGAGCCAAAGAATGTTAGGTAGTACTGGGCCCTGCCAGACCAGGGGACAGCCAGTCCGCCTACCTTTTTTCTCTTTTCATTGATTTCGCTGCTTTAGAGCTTTTCGAGCTCTTACTCCCAGTTCCCCCTGCCCTGCCACGAGTGGCAAGCTCAAGTTTTGGCAAGGGAGAAGACATGGAGTGAAGAAATTGTTTGTGAAACACGTGCGCATGAGGAGTGAGCCTTAGCTCAGTTTCGGCAAGAGTGGCTAAGCCACTGTTGATATATAACCGGGCAGTTTTAGAAGATTGCCATCTACCCTGGATCAACAAACGGTCCAACTGCCCGTGGCGTTGAAAATAAAATGTCGCACCTCCCCTCCGTAGGCTATACGGCCTATATTGATACTCGGAGAGTCCTAAAGAGGAGATGGTGTCATTAAACATTTTCCGCCATCGATGGGGCGCTGGACATAAGGCAGTGCCAGGATTGGTGGCTTGTTGCCATTGCCAAAGTCTTCGTAGAGTTTCTTCCTCAGAAATGGTGACGCTCTCGGCGGCACCAGCCCGTCGTCCTCCTTTGGTCAATCCCAAGGAAATGATGGCTACGGAGGTAGGGCCGGCCTGAGAAATATCCTTGTTATGCAACCCTAACAATTCTCCAGTTCTTAGGAGTCCATAAAATGCGAGTAGGAGGGATAAGGCGAAAACAGGTTGGCAGGCAAAGAGAGAATGGCCAACAAGCGTCTGCAAAGCAACCTCTGTTAATGGAGGAGCTCTGCATGGTATTTCATTGGCTACCCAAGTTTTGAGCAACCGCCAACTATTGGCGAGGTGCCCTTTGATATGGGGATCCTTGTCTTGTAGGCCTGCCAACGTGTCTGACGCCAAACTGCGTCCCTCCCCTTGACTCCATAAAAACTCTAAATAGTCCGAAACAATTGGATCAAGGAAAATTCGCTTGTACGGCAGAGTGATTTCATTTGTTGAAAGATACTCATGGAAACGATTAATAGCTCGGTTGTACCTCTCACGGGTTTTGGGCTGTACTGTCAACTGCTGAAGTGACCCCAATTGGGCTCTCGTGGCTTTCCTTTCTGCTTTGCTTCTTCCTTCCATGTGTTGGCTCACTTTCCTCCCCATTTCCTCCGAAAGCGCCCCCTGGAGGGCG
>CAMXCT020005610.1:0-13283 GCA_947184155.2 Cladocopium goreaui | reverse complement strand
CAGAGAAGCTTTTACACCGAGCAAGCTTGTACAGAGAATCTTTTGCACAGAGCAAACCTTTACACAGAAACTTTTACACACAGATTTTTTTCTCTGAGATTGTTTTAACTCTGAGCAAGTTTTTGCACACAGAAGCTTCGCACAGCAGGCTCTGAGACAGAGACGCTTTTACACAGAGCAAGCTTTTTCACAGAGAAGTTTTTACACACAGCAAGCTTTTACACAGAGAAGCCTTTTCACACAGCAATCTCTTGCACAGAGAAGCATTTACACAGGGCAACTTTTTGCTCAGAGAATGTTTTACACACAGAAGTTCTTTCCCAGAGACTTTTTTACACAGAGCAAGCTTTTGCACAGAGAAGCTTCTAGCACAGCAAGTTTTTACACACAGCAAGCTTTTGCACAGAGAAGCTTCTAGCACAGCAATTTTTTTCACAGAAGCTTTTACACACAGCAAGCTTTTGCACAGAGAAGCTTCTAGCACGGCAATTTTTTTCACAGAAGCTTTTACACACAGCAAGCTTGAGCACAGAGAAGCTTTTACACACACCAAGCTTGTACACAGAGAAGCTTTTACACACAGAAACTTCTAGACACAGAAGCTTTTACACACAGAAACTTATGCACAGAGCACAAGCATTCACACATCGAAGCTTCTACACAGAACAAGCTTTTACACAGAGCAAGCTTTTACACCGAGAAGCTTTCACACAGAGAATCTGCTACACAGGATGCGCCAAGATGAAGAAAAATCTGCTGCATTGGCAACCTTCAGGCAGCCACTAGAATATGATTTCTAACACCCAGCTGCGAAACGCAATAGTACTACACACGCAGACGCAGCAGCGAGAAGCCTTAACACAGCCAGTCCACTGCGATCTGCAGACGCTGAGTTGCGAAACACACTAGAATTACGCACAATGCGGCTACACTAATTGCAGCTCCAAAAGCGGTTGAATCTCGGCGGGAAAACGACGATTTTGAAGCCATTTCTCAAAGAAATTTTCAAAGGAAAATCATCAACGCCAAAATGTAGAAAAATCTGCTGCCAAAGCACCATTCGCAACCTTCATGCAGCCCCACTACAATACGATTTAGGACTCCCAACTGCAAAGACAATACTATTACGCACGCTGCCGCAGCAGCGAGGAACCTTGACGCAGCCATTCCACTGCGATCTGCAAACGCGGGGTTGCAAACACAGCGTCAACAAAGAAGAGAAAAAGTCATCTGGCGGCTTCAGTTGCATTGCGCGCAAATCGGGACAGATTCGGCGGCAAAGCGACGACGCCCGCACCAGTCGCGCAACCGAGCCAACTTTTCTCCGCAACTGAACCTCCGTTTACCCGAAAAAAACACAATGTTTCGTGCAAATCATAACATTAAAACTGATGCAGCAGTTCCAATGCGATCTGCCAACAATGACTTGAAAAACGCAATCAGAATCGCAAGACATTACTGCAGCCAAATCAAATGGCGCCCACAAGCCACAACCTACCCTGCTAACTTTTCTTGACTGGCCCAATGGGCCGCATTGCAAGTCAACTTAACATGCATGCAAAAAACCACTCAGCTGCTTTTTTCCACCAAGCACCGATAAAAGTGTCCACCGTCCTCATTTCTGGACATGTTCAAAAACCATAAAGCGTGCTGTTTCTATATTTCATTTTTCGGCCCATTGGGCCGCATAATCTTGTATATAACTGATCTGCGAATACCATATGTCAAAATTATGGCACATGGGGCTGCATATATCATGGTTTTGATATTGAATGGATGGTGTTGCAAACCTGCAACTAATTCATTGGAATGTTGCAGTGTTTTGTGGCATGATCACATTTCTCTGCCCTGCGATTCATGGAGCCGCACACTAGTCAAAGCGTTTTCAAAAGTAAATTGAAACTGTTGGAGACTATATCACAAAAAGCATGAAGAAGCATTGCTCCTTCAAACCCAACATGCTTGGAAAATACATATCCGCCGACCCTGGCCTTCGCCAAGGCCGGGGCGGCGCCTGGGACCACCGGAGGTGTGGATCCTGTCTTTCTTGAACCTTTGCCACGCCGTGGATCCTGTCTTTCTTGCACCTTTGCCACGCCCACACTGCAGGCAAACGCCATCACAAGGCCACAGCAATGGCTCAAGAGCACCCCACGGCCGCAGCAATGGCTTTTTTTTATAGGCGTTCAAGGCTGCCTGCTGTTCCAGCGTTGCAGCCTGCCGTTTGCGTGCATAGCGCTCTGTCGTTAGGGCGTCCATGCCTCGGGCACGCCCGCAGGCAAAAGCCACCACAAGGCCATAGCAATGGCTCAAGGCATCCCCCCGGCCGCAGCAATGGCTTCTTATAGGCGTTCAAGGGCCGTTTGACAGGCTTCAAACCCTTAAAAATGCTTCGCCGGCCGTTTGCCTGCATAGCGCTCTGTCGTTAGGGCGTCCATGCCTCGGGCACGCCCGCAGGCAAAAGCCACCACAAGGCCACAGCAATGGCTCAAGGCATCCCCCCGGCCGCAGCAATGGCTTGTTATAGGCGTTCAAGGCTACCGTTTGACAGGCTTCAAACCCTTAAAACCTTTAAAATGCCTCGCCGGCCGTTTGCCTGCATAGCGCTCTGTCATTAGGGCGTGCCTCGGGCACGCCCGCAGGCAAAAGCCACCACAAGGCCACAGCAATGGCTCAAGGCATCCCCCCGGCCGCAGCAATGGCTTCTTATAGGCGTTCAAGGCTGCCGTTTGACAGGCTTCAAACGCTTAAAACCCCTAAAATGCCTCGCCGGCCGTTTGCCTGCATAGCGCTCTGTCGTTAGGGCGTCCATGCCTCGGGCACGCCCGCAGGCAAAAGCCACCACAAGGCCACAGCAATGGCTCAAGGCATCCCCCGGCCGCAGCAATGGCTTCTTATAGGCGTTCAAGGCTGCCGTTTGACAGGCTTCAAACCCTTAAAACCCTTAAAATGCCTCGCCGGCCGTTTGCCTGCATAGCGCTCTGTTGTTGGGGCGTCCATGCCTCGGGCACGCCCGCAGGCAAAAGCCACCACAAGGCCAAGCAATGGCTCAAGGCATTCACCCCGGCCGCAGCAATGGCTTCTTATAGCGTCAAGGCTGCCTGTTGGACAGGCTTCAAACCCTCAAACCCCTAAATGCCTCGCCGGCCGTTTGCCTGCATAGCGCTCTGTCGTTAGGGCGTCCATGCCTCGAGGCACGGCCCGCAAGAAAAGCCACCACAGGCCACAGCAATGCTTCAAGGCATTCCCCCACGGCGCAGCAATGGCTTATTTCTGATAGGCGGTTTCAAGGGCTGCCGTTGACAGGCTTCAAACCCTTAAAACCTTTAAAAATGCCCGCGGGCAGTTTGCCTGCATAGCGCTCTGTTGTTACGGCGTCCATGCCTCGGGCACGCCCGCAAGCAAAAGCCACCACAAGGCCACAGCAATGGCTCAAGGCATCCCCCCGGCCGCAGCAATGGCTTGTTCTAGGCGTTCAAGGCTGCCGTTTGACAGGCTTCAAACCCTTAAAACCCCGTAAAAGGCCTCGCCGGCCGTTTGCCTGCATAGCGCTCTGTCGTTAGGGCGTCCATGCCTCGGGCACGCCCGCAGGCAAAAGCCACCACAAGGCCACAGCAATGGCTCAAGGCATCCCCCCGGCCGCAGCAATGGCTTGTTATAGGCGTTCAAGGCTGCCGTTTGACAGGCTTCAAACCCTTAAAATGCCTCGCCGGCCGTTTGCCTGCATAGCGCTCTGTCGTTAGGGCGTCCATGCCTCGGGCACGCCCGCAGGCAAAAGCCACCACAAGGCCACAGCAATGGCTCAAGGCATCCCCCCGGCCGCAGCAATGGCTTCTTATAGGCGTTTAAGGCTGCCGTTTGACAGGCTTCAAACCCTTAAAACCCCTAAAATGCCTCGCCGGCCGTTTGCCTGCATAGCGCTCTGTCGTTCGGGCGTCCATGCCTCGGGCACGCCCGCAAGAAAGCCACCACAAGGCCACAGCAATGGCTCAAGGCATCCCCCCGGCCGCAGCAATGGCTTCTTATAGGCGTTCAAGGCTGCCGTTTGACAGGCTTCAAACCCTTATAAAACCTTTAAAATGCCTCGCCGGCCGTTTGCCTGCATAGCGCTCTGTCGTTAGGGCGTCCATGCCTCGGGCACGCCCGCAGGCAAAAGCCACCACAAGGCCACAGCAATGGCTCAAGGCATCCCCCCGGCCGCAGCAATGGCTTCTTATAGGCGTTCAAGCCTGCCGTTTGCCAGCCTTCAAACCCTTAAAACCCCTCAAATGCCTCGCCGGCCGTTTGCCTGCATAGCGCTCTGTCGTTAGGGCGTCCATGCCTCGGGCACGCCCGCAGGCAAAAGCCACCACAAGGCCACAGCAATGGCTCAAGGCATCCCCCCTGCCGCAGCAATGGCTTCTTATAGGCGTTCAAGCCTGCCGTTGACAGGCTCTTTCAAACGACTTAAAACCCCTAAAATGCCTCGCCGGCCCATTTGCCTGCATAGCGCTCTGTAGTTAGGGCGTCAGCCTGGGCACCGCCCGCAGGCAAAAGCCACCACCAAGGCCAAGCAATGGCTCAAGGCATTACCCCTGGCACCGCAGAAAGGGATTCTTATAGGCGGTCAAGGCTGCCGTTTGACAGGCTTCAAACGCTTTTTTTAAAACCCCTAAAATGCCTCGCCGGGCCGTTTTGCCTGCCATAGCGCTCTGTCGTTAGGCGCCATGGCTCGGGCACGCCCGCAGGCAAAAGCCACCACAAGGCCACAGCAATGGCTCAAGGCATCCCCCCGGCCGCAGCAATGGCTTCTTATAGGCGTTCAAGGCTGCCGTTTGACAGGCTTCAAACGCTTAAAACCTCTAAAATGCCTCGCCGGCCGTTTGCCTGCATAGCGCTCTGTCGTTAGGGCGTCCATGCCTCGGGCACGCCCGCAGGCAAAGCCACCACAAGGCCATAGCAATGGCTCAAGGCATCCCCCCGGCCGCAGCAATGGCTTCTTATAGGCGTTAAAGGCTGCCGTTTGACAGGCTTCAAACGCTTAAAACCCCTAAAATGCCTCGCCGGCCGTTTGCCTGCATAGCGCTCTGTCGTTAGGCGTCCATGCCTCGGGCACGCCCGCAGGCAAAAGCCACCACAAGGCCACAGCAATGGCTCAAGGCATCCCCCCGGCCGCAGCAATGGCTTCTTATAGGCGTTCAAGGCTGCCGTTTGACAGGCTTCAAACCCTTAAAACCCTTAAAATGCCTCGCCGGCCGTTTGCCTGCATAGCGCTCTGTCGTTAGGGCGTCCATGCCTCGGGCACGCCCGCAGGCAAAAGCCACCACAAGGCCACAGCAATGGCTCAAGGGCACCCCACGGCCGCAGCAATGGCTTCTTATAGGCGCTCAAGGCTGCCGTTTGCCAGGCCTCAAACGCTCCAAACCCTCCAAAAGTCCGCCCAGCTCTGCACGGAAAAGGTACCCCAACAAGCCCAACACGCGCCACTCCCGCACGCAAAAGCCACCACAAGGCCACAGCAATGGCTGAAGGGCACCCCCCGGCCGCGGCAATGGCTTCTTATAGGTGTTCAAGTCTGCCATTTGCCAGGCCTCAAACCCTCCAAACCCTCCGAATCCCCCAAAAGTCCGCCCAGGCAAAAGGTAACCCAACAAACTCAACACGCGCCACGCCCGCAGGCAAAAGCCACCACAAGGCCACAACAATGGCTCAAGGGCACCCCCCTCCCCAAGTTGATTGCTTTGACCATATCTTATTGTATGTGGATATATCATTACCATTGATGACCCCTCATCATAAAATGATTAATCATCAACAATGCTGTCAGGTAGCCAACACGGCCACTGCCTCACCCTTGCGCACCTGGCGGAGTTCGAACTGATCCGTGTCCATTTGGCCGCAGGGTGCAACTTCTCGCTGCTTGAGAAGCAAACGGCCATATGTCTGTCTTGCTGTCCGTCTCCCTCTCTCTCTCTCTACAGTACCCCCCCTCCAATTAGGGGGGTCGGCGGCACCTGGGCGCTAGCCCATTCTATAAGTTTTGAAAGTTGGACTTCAGAATTCAACCCTTAAAAAGACAATTCATCATTTTCTGAATCTTATAAACTAGCTTACCAGTAGTACCGCACAAGGCGGTGGCGGAAGTTTCAAAAATAGGAAACCTATAGGAGAGGTTGGTTGTTGTGAATCACGGATGGCAGAGCGAATCCACTGATGGACCGACAGGTGGTTTGAGTTGTGTTTTTTGGAATGGTTGCAATGGCTGCAGTGGTCACCTTACCACATCTGCTCGATGTAGCGCGGTGTAGCGCAGTTGTAGTTGCAGTTGCAGTTGTAGCTGTAGTTGTAGTGTAGCGTAGTGGAGCTGTAGCTGTAATGTAGTGCAATTAGTGTAGTGAAGTGTAGTGTAGTATGTGTAGTGTAGTGTAGTGTAGTGTGGTTTAGTTTAGTGTAGGGTAGGGTGGTGTAGTTTAGTGCAGTGTAGTGTAGTATGTGTAGTGTGGTGTAGCGTAATGTAGCGGTAGTTGTAGTTGTAGTTGCAGCTGCAGTTGTAGTTGTAGTGTAATGCAATGTAATCAGTGTAGTGTAGTGTCGTGTAATGTCGTGTGGTTGTAGTTGTAGTTGCGTTTGTAGTTGTAGCGTGCTGCAGTGTAATTAGTGTAGTGCAGTGTAGTTGTAATTGTAGTTGTAGTTGTGGTAGTAATTGCTGTTGTAATTGTTAGTGTACTTGCTGTAGTGTAGTGTAGTTAGATGTAATTAGTGTGGTGTAGTGTAATTAGTGTAATGTAATGTAGAGTAGTATACAGTATATTTGTATTTGTAGTTGTAGCAGCAGTGTAGTGTAGTGTAGTGTAGTGTAGTGTAGTGGTAGCTGTAGTTGTTGTAGTTGTAATTGTCTATCTATCTATCTATCTATCTATCTATCTATCTATCTATCTATCAATCTATCTATCTATCTATCTGTCTGTTTGTCTGCCTGTCTGTCTGTCTGCCTGCAAGCTTGAAAACGCAGCAATTCTGCGAGACCTCCTCAGTTTTTGAACTTGACAACGTCAAAAACGAAACAATTCTGCGAGACGTCCTCAATTTTTGAACTTGACAACATCAAAAACGAAACAATTCTGCGAGACTTCCTCAATTTTCGAAGTTGACAACATCAAAAGCGAAAGGATTCTGCGAGACCTCCTTCAAAAATGGAAAGTTGAGTGCAGAGCTGACGGCCTCGTACCAATGCGTTCTGCGATTTTTCCACTCCACCTGTCTAAAGTACTGCGCCTGCCAGGAAAAAGTGATGCCAGGTCATATGAAGTGCTGCACCTGTCACGCAAAATCATCTCAGCAAACCTGAAGATCTGACCAAAATGCAACCTCTCTCGGGAAATCAGCGCCCTGACCTTCGAACAGCTCTGATGAACATGTCTCTTGTACTGCGCCTGCCACGGAAAATGCATCTTTGCAGATCCTTTTCAAATGTCCCCTGCCTGCCATCGTTTTTGGCAATGCTACTACAAAACCCTCACGTTTTTCTCACTTTTGACAAGGTGCACAACCCCTTGCGCCTGCCACGCGAAGCGACATCTGAACCTCCAAAAGTTGTCCGATGCTGGTGTGTTTTGTACATTTTGACCTCGCAATGTGCTTCGCGCCACAACGGCGTACACTTTTTCGACATCTCAACTTCCCAGAGCGATCTGAACGCGGTGTCCTTTGTACATTTTGACTTCGAAATGTGCTTCGCGCCACGACGACTTTTTCGACATCTCAACTTCCAAAAGTGCTCCGAACATGAGGTGTTTTTTTAACTTGTTCACTTGCAAAATGTGCTTCGCACCACAAGGGCGTGCACTTTTTCGACATCGCAGCTTCTAAAAATGCTCCGAAGCTGCGGTGCTTTTAGCTTTTTCACTTGCAAATGTGCTTCGCACCACAGCGGCGTACACTTTTTCGGCATCGTAACTTCTAAAAATGCTCCGAAGCTGAGGTGTTTTGAATATTTTGACTTGGATATGTGCTTCGCGCCACAACGGCGTGCAATTTTTCATCTCTCATCTGGCCAGCTGGCTCCGCACCCGCCGCTTTAGCGAAAAACATAGTGTTTCGCGACTTTCCTACCTTTTCGCGCACCTGGATCTTCTTTCTTCTGAGACTTTCTCTTTTTTGATCTTCTTTCTTCTTCTCTTCTCTTCTCTTCTCTTCTCTTCTCTGACTCTTCCCATCTCTGCTTTTCATCTGTCCATATTGTCGGAAGTTTGACTTCTAAACTTCCTTCGGTGAGTAGAGCAAATGCTGAAAATACCATAAATTATTCATGTCCTGACTATACCCACCAGGTAAATAACCAAGCACACACAAGAATCAATTTCCAAGGAACCCGTATCAAATGCAAATACTTCTACGGATGGAACTGGTGTTTCATGCTACCTCCGGGGCTTTGTGGGCTGGCCCTCCCCCCAGATATTTAAATCTCGTTACTGTATACATGACGAGCGACCGTCAAAATTCTAGTGCAATTTGGTGGAATAGTGTTGTTAATTTCGTTTCTTGGTGCGCCCTGATAAAATGTCAGGATTTGCGTAAGGAAGCGAAAAGGAAAGAAGAAGGAAAGGACAAGGAAAGAAAAAGGAAAAGGAAAGGCAAGGAAAAGGAACAGGACAGGAACAGGACAGGAACAGGACAGCCAAAGGGAAAGGACAGGAAAAGGAAGAGAAGAGGAAAAGGAAGGGGAAGGAAAAGGAAAAGGAAAGAAGAAGGAAAAGGAAAGGAAAAAATGGAAAGCAAGGGAGGAAAAGGTTGTGGTCTGGTGTGCAAGCTGTTTGTGGTGAATTTTGTCTTCGTTTTGGCTTCGTTCGGAATCACTGACAGAAGCCACATTCCAAATTCAAAGACCGACAAAGAAAAAGCAACAAATTGAAATCACAAGGCAGGAAGGAAGGTGACGGTGCAAAGAACAACAAAAGCAAAGAATGCAAGGAGAAAGGGACGAAGCAGGAGGTCTTCCAAAAAAGAAGCATTTGCTTGTTGTCTGGCTTCGTTGCCCAAGTAAAAATGCAACATACGCCCCGCTTAAAATCGTGACGTCGACATTATGTATCGCGTTATCTAGATGCTGGTGCCCTTCCTTCAAATACTGAGCGCGCCCATCATCCCTTCAGCCTGCAACCCAGAGACTTCTTTAGGTTGCGAGTGTAAGCCACCACCAGCAGCGCCTGAAGCGCGCAGTCCAAAGACCACAGCAAAATGCCACCGTAGCGCAGGCCATGGAACTTCAAATCATCAAAGCCCACCTGCTGGTTGGTGCTGGACTTGGGTACCAATCAGTGGCGAGGTACACTTGGCAAGGTACATTTCATTCCAGCCAAGGTGATTGGCGAAAGGGTTGGGCCAGCTCATCTTGAGAGTGGGTAGAACCATGGAACCAGTTAATTGCAGTAGAAAGAGCTATGTGAGCAGGACGTGACCTTTTTTCCACACCTGTCAGGTGAGGGTTGTTAGATTCTGTTAGATTTTATGTCAGCGTCCCGCCTCTGCCTCCGCCTCCTTCTCCTCCTCCTTGTCCGCCGGACCTCAACTGCAAGCTCTTGTCGCAGTGGTCCCTGCCAGACCCGAAGAGCAACCTCAGGATCAAAGTGAGCCACGCCGGACCTCAACTGCAAGCTCGTGATCGCAGTGGTCCCCGCCGGACCCGAACAGCAACCTCTGGATCAAAGTGATCCCCTCCGGACCTCAACTGCAAGCGCTAGATCGCAGTGGTCCTTGCCGGACCCGAACAGCAACCTCTGGATCAAAGCGATCCCCGCCGGGCCTCAACCGCAAGCGCTAGATCGCAGTGGTCCCTGCCGGACCCGAACAGCAATCCCCGGATCAGAGTGGTCCCCGCCGGACCTCAACTGCAAGCGCTAGATCGCAGTGGTCCCCGCCGGACCTCAACCACAAAGAATCTCCGAAATTATACCATGATAGAATGCCAGAAAGAATGTCAGAATATATGCCAGAAAGTATGTCAGAATAGATGCCAGATAGAATGCCAGAAAGAATGACAGAATATATGCCAGAAAGAGTGTCAGGCAGAATGTCAGAATAAATATGCCATATACACTTCCAAATGGTATGTCAGAAACTATGTCAGAATAGTGTTTCAAGGTGGGTATCACTCGAAGAAAGTAATTTGTAATCCCTCCCCCTATTACTAACCACCAAAAAAATTAAAAAAACTAGGGTCCATTTTAAATTTTGGAACATTTCAGGTTGGCCAATTTGACTTTTAATTGATCCCCTTTAGAAAAAATAAGCTACCATATGTGGGTTTCGCCCCCTAATAATAAAAACTAGTTAACCCCGGGGTGTTTTTTATTAGGGTGCATCCGAAAATTTCAGTTTTTCTTATCTTAGGATTTTAAATTTAATATTAGGGGGAAGCTTCGAAATTCAATGTTTGACAGTATTTTAATTGCGTTATAAAAGGACATTGTTTAAATTTATTATTAGGATCCGCCGGATCCGCTTCGAAATCCAATTTTTGGCAATATTTTAATTCCGTTATAAAAGGAAATTGAATTGATTTTGAAATCGAAAAGAATAGGTTTTTTTTTCCCCACCTGCCAGGTGAGGGTTGTTAGGTTTTATCAGAGATGTTCTCCTCGTCCTCCTCCTCTTCCTCCTCCTCCAGTTTCGCCTCGACCATGTCTGCATCAACTTCCACGTCCAATTCCGCCTTGCCAACTTGTCGCCAATCTCTTCGCCAACTTCCGTGCGCAGTGGGCACTGCTGGACCTCAACTGCCGGCTTCGGCCTTGCCAACTCGTCGCCAATCTCTTCGCCAACTTCCGCGCGCAGTGGGCACTGCTGGACTTCAACTGCCGGCTTTGGCCTTGCCAACTCCTCGCCAATCTCTTCGCCAACTTCCGCGCGCAGTAGGCACCGCTGGACCTCAACTGCGGGCTTCCGATCTGAGCGGGCACGGCTGGACCTCAACCGCAAGGGTCTGAGCGCAGTGGGCACCGCTGGACCTCAACGGCCAGATAGAATGCCAGAAGATCAACGGCCAGATAGAATGCCAGAAGATATGCCAGATAGAACGCCAGATAGAATGTCAGATAGAATGCCAGAGATATGCCAGATAAAATGCCAGAAGATATGCCAGATTGAATGTCAGAAGATATGCCAGATAGAATGTCAAAAGGTATGCCAGATAGAATGACAGGTAGAATGCGAGAAGGTATGCCAGATAAAGTGCCAGAATGTTTGCCAGATGAACGCCAGAAGATTTGCCAGATAGAATGCCAGATAGAATGTCAGAAAGAATGCCAGAAGATATGCCAGATAGAGTGCCAGAAGATATGCCAGATAAAATGCCAGAAGATATGCCAGAAGATATGCCAGATAAAATGCCAGACGATATGCCAGAAGATATGCCAGATAGAATGCCAGAAGGTATGCCAGATAGAATGTCAGATAGAATGCCAGAAGGTATGCCAGATAAAGTGCCAGAATGTTCAGATAGGATGTCAGAAGATATGCCAGAAGATATGCTTGATAGAATGCCAGATCGAATGCCAGAAGATATGTCAGATAGAATGCCAGAACATTTGCCAGTAACAAAACGTATAAATGTCATGGTGGGGGTGCTACACCCCTAATAATGAAAACTACCTGAGGTGTCTATTATTTGAGGGGAGGTTCAGTATCCGCCGACCCCGGCCTTCGCCAAGGCCGGGGCGGCGCCTGGGACCACCGCAGGTGTGGAACTTTTCCGCGCGGGCTTTAAGTGTGCGCGGCAGCTTCCACCAAGCCTGGCTGCAGCCTTTGCCGGTCCAGGGTTGCAGCCTGGCCCTTTGCCTGCACATCCCTCGCGGCAGCTTCCACCAAGCTCCTGGCCGTCAGCGTTCCAGCATTGCAGCCTGCCCTTTGCCTACACATAGCCCTCTCTTGTTAGGGCATTCGAGCCTACCGTTTGCCAGGCTTCAAACCCATAAAATGCATCAAACCCTCCTTTGCCTGCACATAGCCCTCTCTCGTTAGGGCATTCGAGCCTGCCGTTTGCCAGCCTTCAAACCCTTAAAACCCCTCAAACCCTCCGCGGCAGCTTCCACCAAGGTTGCAGCCTGCCCTTTGCCTGCACATCCCTCGCGGCAGCTTCTACCAAGCTCCTTGGCGGTCAGCGTTCCAGCATTGCAGCCTGCCCTTTGCCTGCACTTAGCCCTCTCTTGTTCGGCATTCGAGCCTGCCGTTTGCCAGCTTCTACCAAGCTCCTGGCCGTCAGCGTTCCAGCATTGCAGCCTGCCCTTTGCCTGCACATAGCCCTCTCTTGTTAGGGCATTCGAGCCTGCCGTTTGCCAGGCTTCAAACGCTTAAAACCCTTAAAACCCTCCTTTGCCTGCACATAGCCCTCTTTCGTTAGGGCATTCGAGCCTGCCGTTTGCCAGGCTTCAAACGCTTAAAACCCTTAAAACCCTCCTTTGCCTGCACATAGCCCTCTCCCGCTAGGGCATTCGAGCCTGCCGTTTACCGGCTTCAAACCCATAAAATGCTTCAAACCCTCCTTTGCCTGCACATAGCCCTCTCTCGTTAGGGCATTCGAGGCAGCTGCCACCACGCCCTCTGGCCGGCAGCCTTTGCTGTTCCAGGGTTGCAGCCTGCCCTTTGCCTGCACATCCCTCGCGGCAGCTGCCACCAAGCCCTCTGGCCGTCAGCGTTCCAGCATTGCAGCCTGCCCTTTGCCTGCACTGAGCCCTCTCTTGTTCCCCAACAAGCCCAACACGCGCCACTGCCGCACGCAAAAGCCACCACAAGGCCACAGCAATGCCTCAAGGGCACCCCACGGCCGCAGCAATGGCTTCTTATACGCGTTCAAGGCTGCCGTTTGCCAGGCCTCAAACGCTCCAAAACCCTCCAAAACCCTCCAAAAGTCCGGCCAGCTCCGCAAGGAAAAGGTACCCCAACAAGCCCAACACGCGCCACTCCCGCACGCAAAAGCCACCACAAGGCCACAGCAATGGCTCAAGAGCACCACACGGGGGCAGCAATGGCTTCTTTTATAGGCGTTCAACGCTGCCGTTTGCCAGGCCTCAAACCCTCCAAACCCTCCGCCCAACATGCGCCACTCTCGCACGCAAAAGTCACCACAAGGCCACAGCAATGGCTCAAGAGCACCCCACGGCCGCAGCAATGGCTTCTTATACGCGTTCAAGGCTGCCGTTTGCCAGGCCTCAAACGCTCCAAAACCCTCCAAAACCCTCCAAAACCCTCCAAAAGTCCGGCCAGCTCCGCAAGGAAAAGGTACCCCAACAAGCCCAACACGCGCCACT
>CAMXCT020005609.1:0-13299 GCA_947184155.2 Cladocopium goreaui | reverse complement strand
AAATGATGGGAACATGATGATTTTTGGCGTGTGGGGCCTGGGGGTCCTGGGGCATCTTTCGATGTGCGGGTCGGTCCAAGATGTTCGTTTAACGTCACTGGGGTTTCTTCACAGGCCGCGCTGCCTCTAAGAGTGGGGAGCGCTGGGTTGTTGCTACTCTAAATATAGACGGGAGGTTACGTTTTCATTGCCGTACTCGTGGTTCGTGTGAAAATGATGGGAAAATGATGGGAAACCTGATGGGAACAGGATGGGAACATGATGGGAAAATGATGGGGAAATGTGGGACAGATGGGAAAAAGGATGGGGAAAATGATGGGAAAATGATTGGGAAAATGATGGGAACATGGTGGTGGGAAATGATAGGGAACATGATGGGCACATGATGGGAAAATGATGGGGAAAATGATGGGAAAACATGAGGGAAAATGATGTGAACATGATGGGAAAATGATGGGAACATGATGGGAAAATGATGGGAACATGATGGAAAATGATGGGAACATGATGGGAAAATGATGGGAAAATGATGGGAAAATGATGGGAAAATGATGGGAAAATGATGGGAAAATGATGGGAACATGATGGGAACATGATGGGAAAATGATGGGAACATGATGGGAACATGATGTGAACATGATGGGAAAGTGATGTGAAGATGATGGGAAAGTGATGGGAAGATGATGGGAAAATGATGTGGAAATGATGGGAAAATGATGGGGAAATGATGGGGAAATGATGGGAAAATGATGGGGAAATGATGGGAAAATGATGGGAACATGATGGGAAAATGATGGGAAAATGATGGGAAAATGATGGGAAAATGATGGGAAAATGTGGGAAAAATGATGGGGGGAAAAGTGGGGAAACTGATGGGGAAAATGAGTGGGAAACATGATGGGAAAACATGAGGGGAACATGATTGGGAAAATGATGGCGAAATGATGGGAACATGATGGGAACATGATGGGAACATGATGTGAACATGATGGGAAAATGATGGGAACATGATGGGAAAATGATGGGAAAATGATGGGAAAATGATGGGAACATGATGGGAAAATGATGTGGAAATGATGTGAAAATGATGGGAAAATGATGGGGAAATGATGGGAAAATGATGTGAAAATGATGTGAAAATGATGTGGAAAATGATGGGAAAATGATGGGAAAATGATGGGAAAATGATGTGAAAATGATGGGAAAATGATGGGAAAATGGTGGGAAAATGATGGGGAAATGATGGGAAAATGATGGGAAAATGGTGGGAAAATGATGGGGAAATGATGGGAAAATGATGGGAAAATGATGGGGAAATGATGGGAACATGATGGGAACATGATGGGAACATGATGGGAACATGGTGGGAAAATGATGGGAACATGATGGGAACATGATGGGAAAATGGTGTGAACATGATGGGAAAATGATGTGAACATGATGGGAAAATGATGGGAAAATGATGGGAAAATGATGGGAACATGATGGGAAAATGATGTGGAAATGATGGGAAAATGATGTGAAAATGATGGGAAAATGATGGGAAAATGATGGGAAAATGATGGGAACATGATGGGAAAATGATGGGAAAATGATGGGAAAATGATGTGAAAATGATGGGAAAATGATGGGAAAATGGTGGGAAAATGATGGGAAAATGATGGGGAAATGATGGGAAAATGATGGGAAAATGATGGGAACATGATGGGAACATGATGGGAAAATGGTGGGAAAATGATGTGGAAATGATGGGAAAATGATGGGAAAATGATGGGGAAATGATGGGAAAATGATGGGAAAATGATGGGAAAATGATGGGGAAATGATGGGAAAATGATGGGAAAATGATGGGAAAATGATGGGAAAATGATGGGAACATGATGGGAACATGATGGGAACATGATGGGAAAATGATGGGAACATGATGGGAACATGATGGGAACATGATGTGAACATGATGGGAAAATGATGTGAACATGATGGGAAAATGGTGGGAAAATGATGGGAAAATGATGGGGAAATGATGGGAAAATGATGGGAAAATGATGGGAACATGGTGGGAACATGATGGGAAAATGGTGGGAAAATGATGGGGAAATGATGGGAAAATGATGTGGAAATAATGGGAAAATGATGGGAAAATGATGGGAAAATGATGTGAAAATGATGGGAAAATGATGGGAAAATGGTGGGAAAATGATGGGGAAATGATGGGAAAATGATGGGAAAATGATGGGAACATGATGGGAACATGATGGGAAAATGATGGGAAAATGATGTGGAAATGATGGGAACATGATGTGAAAATGATGGGAAAATGATGGGAAAATGATGGGGAAATGATGGGAAAATGATGGGAAAATGATGGGAACATGATGGGAACATGATGGGAAAATGATGGGAAAATGATGGGAACATGATGGGAACATGATGGGAACATGATGGGGAAATGATGGGAACATGATGGGAACATGATGGGAACATGATGTGAACATGATGGGAAAATGATGTGAACATGATGGGAAAATGATGGGAAAATGATGGGAAAATGATGGGAACATGATGGGAAAATGATGTGGAAATGATGTGAAAATGATGGGAAAATGATGGGAAAATGATGGGAAAATGATGGGAACATGATGGGAAAATGATGGGAAAATGATGGGGAAATGATGGGAAAATGATGTGAAAATGATGCGAAAATGATGTGGAAAATGATGGGAAAATGATGTGAAAATGATGTGAAAATGATGGGAACATAATGGGAAAATGATGTGAACATGATGTGAAAATGATGGGACAATGATCGAAAAATGATGGGAACATGATGGTAAAATGATGTGGAAATGATGTGAAAATGATGTGGAAATGATAGGAAAATGATGGGAAAATGATGGGAACATGATGGGAAAATGATGGGGAAATGATGGGAAAATGATGGGAAAATGATGGGAAAATGATGGGAACATGATGGGGAAATGATGGGAAAATGATGGGAACATGATGGGAAAATGATGGGAAAATGATGGGAAAATGATGGGAAAATGATGGGAAAATGATGGGAAAATGATGGGGAAATGATGGGAACATGATGTGAAAATGATGTGAAAATGATGGGGAAATGCTGGGAAAATGATGGGAACATGATGGTAAAATGATGGGAAAATGGTGGGAAAATGATGGGGAAATGATGGGAAAATGATGTGGAAATAATGGGAAAATGATGGGAAAATGATGGGAAAATGATGGGAACATGATGGGAACATGATGTGAAAATGATGTGAAAATGATGGGAAAATGATGGGAAAATGATGGGAAAATGATGGGAAAATGATGGGAAAATGAAGGGAAAAAGATGGGAAAATGATGGGAAAATGATGTGAAAATGATGGGAAAATGATGGGAAAATGATGTGGAAATGATGGGAACATGATGGGAACATGATGGGAACATGATGGGAACATGATGGGAACATGATGGGAACATGATGGGAAAATGATGGGAAAATGATGGGAAAATGATGGGAAAATGATGGGGAAATGATGGGAAAATGATGGGAAAATGATGGGAAAATGATGGGGAAATGATGGGAAAATGATGGGGAAACGGTGGGAAAATGATGGGAAAATGATGGGAACATGATGGGAACATGATGGGAACATGATGGGAAAATGATGGGAACATGATGGGAACATGATGGGAAAATGATGGGAAAATGATGTGGAAATGATGGGAAAATGATGGGAAAATGATGGGAAAATGACGGGGAAATGATGGGAACATGATGGGAAAATGATGGGAACATGATGGGAACATGATGGGAAAATGGTGGGAAAATGATGGGGAAATGATGGGAAAATGATGTGGAAATAATGGGAAAATGATGGGAAAATGATGGGAAAATGATGTGAAAATGATGGGAAAATGATGGGAAAATGGTGGGAAAATGATGGGAAAATGATGTGGAAAATGATGGGAAAATGATGGGAAAATGATGGGAACATGATGGGAACATGATGGGAAAATGATGGGAAAATGATGTGGAAATGATGGGAAAATGATGGGAAAATGATGGGAAAATGATGGGAAAATGATGTGGAAATAATGGGAAAATGATGGGAAAATGATGGGAACATGATGGGAAAATGATGGGAAAATATGAATGAAGTGGATTTTGGGGTGTTTTCAGACCAAGCCAAATAGATATGTGATGCATTGGGATGCATTGTGCTGACATATCGTGCTGGGCACATTGTAGTTAGGAGAAGCGCCATGAAATTCTGAGGACTTGGCAGGTCCTTTGAAGATCAGCCAGGCGTGCCGCGTCAGCAGCTTGCAAGTTCTGACACCGCAGATCACACCAACAGAACCACTCAATGACTCTATCAAAATGTAAGCATGACGCAGCATGACTTAGGAATTTGATGCAAACTGTGCGCAAACAGGTGGGGGTGAGGTCCTTGAGGTTTCTCACAATCTCCTCGTTCTGTTGCTTCTCAGCTTTCAGTGCCGCTACCTTTCCGCCAAGCATGTACACAGGCTAGAATGAAGACAAGTCCCAACACATCGAAACAAAGCAAGAACGTGCAAGAAACTATTTGCAAACAACACTGTTACGACTCTTAGCTCTTAGCCACACAAACATCGCTGGCACATGCACAAACATTCCACTTTCCCTTCAGAATCTCTGGCCTCAGCTTGACATTCGTCAAGTTGCTTTGCAAGCCTTGCTGCTTCTTCTCCTCACGGCTCGGAGCATTCACAAACCCAGCTGGTTTCTGCAGGTCATCTATGGTAATTTCCAGTTCATATGCACTTCATGTGCAAACCACGTGCAGCCCCAACGATCCCAACGATCTCGTGCCTGCCGATGCCCGCGCTGCTTGGATCTTAGCATTTGACTCGGCTTCAGCTGCCAACTGGCGCTCCACATGCTCCCGGCTAAGGCGCTCCATGACGATCTCCAGCTGTCTGTCCCGCTCAGCGGAGAGTTCTTTGCGAATGGTGGCCTCGTGCTGTTCCAGCTGCGCCCGGAATTTGTCATTCGCGAGGCGTTCAGCTTCGTGAGCTTCTTCTCTAAGAAGGTGCTCAAGCTGCAGAAGTTGCTGCTGATGCTGTTGTGTGGACTCAGCCAACCTGGTCTCTGCATCTTGGACGGCAGCCTGGCATTTTGCTCGTTCTGCAGCCAAGGCTTCACGAAGCTTTGCCTCTGACCCCTCTGCACCCTGACGAAGCAACTCCTCTCGTAAACGTCTCTCTGCAAGCAAATCTGCTGCGCATTTGGCACGTTCTTCCTGCATCTCACGATTGAAACGCTCGAACTCCTCACGCAACTTCTTGCGGTGCGCCTCACGCTCTTTGTCAAGTGCTGTTTCCATCTCGCGGTTTTTTTCTTCCCGTAGCTCCCGGATCTGCTGTTGCGTCATATCAAGCAACTCACGTCTCTGTTCATCCAAAGCCTCTCGTTGCTGCTCTTCCATGCGAATTTTGTCTTGTTTTTTCTCTGACAAAATGCGTTCAACTTCTGGCTGCAAACCTTTGATAGTCATTTCCTTGATTTCCTTCACCTTCTCCTTCTCCCAAGCCTCTCTCTTCATGCGTTCGGTTGCTATCCAGTTCTGTTTGTTCTTTGCCAGTTCTTTGGCCGCATGGTCATCCATCTCTTCCATTTTCATCTGGAACTTTCTCTCCACTGCCTTCAACTCTTCTGAAAAGAGTTCGCACCTCTTTGTAAGTTCTGTCTTGTCATTCAGTAGACGATCCACCTTGGCGCATGGATGGTGCACGGGTGTGCCCTCTTATATATATATATAATTACATATATGTAATTATATATATATCATTGTATATCCCTTTGAGCTATTTTGAGTTTGTGAATGTGAAGCTTCCCAAAGCTTTTGCTTCAGAAGCCTAGATTTGAAGGTTTCAGAGGCTGAGACTAATCGCAGGTGCCTTTCCAAGCCAGCCTGAGCAACTTAACTGGCACAGCAAATAATTGGTGGTCTGTGGCAATTCTGGATGTAGCAAAGATATGTATATTCTGTGTGCCTCATAGTGGGTCTTCTGCTTATGTAGTTTCTCCTCCCACTCCTTCTCCTGGCTCGGCAATGCTCAGAGCATGACTTCGCTTGATATCACAATCAATGGCACATTAACCCCCCAGGAGCGCTCACCATGTCTTTCATGGACTTCTTCTCATGCTCCTGGAACTTTGGTAGAGTGTCCAGTATACAGTACAGCAATGCAGAATGACACTGCATAAACAAATGAACTCATAGTACATCACTGTGATTCAGTGCAACTTCCGCAAGTCCTGTGATTCTTGAAGTGCTCGCTTCAAGGAGTCAATGATTTGCTTCTTGTCGTGGATCTCCACCTGACACAGTCTTGGATTCGGGGATGTGATCATTTGTGTACAGATGGCATGGTTCCACAAAGACTCCCAAATGCCTCCATCATGGAAGCCCGAGAATGAATAGCAGCAGCATCCTCGTGTCAGTTCTAGTGGGATCAAACACAACATACCTGACCCAAACTTGCATGCCCCAACATCCCTAAGATTCTTAACATCCCTAACATGCCACTGTCTCCTGGGTCAGCCCAGATGGAATGCGAGGTGGCCTCCCATCAAGTGGATTCAGCTGGTGACAGATGTAGCTCCCTGAAACTTAAAGAACTTTGAAGCTGCCGCGGCTGCCGCTGCCAGCCTTTCTGGAAGGTCAATGTCTGAGGGATCAAGACCTCAAGAACTGCATGCACGAAACTGCAGCAAACAATCCTTTTGTTTCTGGCCAAGTTGCCGCCAGGATATCTTGTTGAGCGGGATGACAGCAATCTCAGCATGAAGCTGGCTCCGTGCTCAAGTTCCCTGTGACACAGCTTTCAAAATACTGTATTCGTTGACAAAGGCTGCTTTTCCGAGAATGGCACGAGGACATATCTGCTTTTGAAGACTCCTGAAGCAAACGCTCTCAGCCTTACCTATGTATTGTCCCGTTTGTCCCATGTCTCAAATGGTGTAGGGGGCACTGCAACGCAGATCGAACAACTTGCGTTTTACATGTCTTTTTCGTATTCATGGCACCTCCACCTCCTCCAAGAAATTCATGATCGATGCAAGTCGCTCCTTGCATATCAGGCGTCTTCTAACTAGAACAACCATATGCAACAATATGTATATATATATATATTATATATATAAGCAATTCCCGTAATCTAGACTGAACACGGCTGCTGCAGGGGACCAACTTGTCCCAAAGAAGTCAAGACGGATCCTGTGGCTGTCTCGTGATGCAAGGCCTAGGATGGATTGGATGCTGGCAGTGACTTACCAAAGTCGTTCCATTTATATATATATATATATATGTACAATATCAAAATTAATCATAATTTATCATCATTAATCATCACTAATCATTAATCAATAGCACAACAAGGGCTGGTGTGGCTGAAGCAGAGCTGAGAAAAGATCAGAAAGGGTGAGAAAGGTATAGGTTTCTTATGGTTTCTTGCCAGGTTGCGGGAAGATTCAGTCTCGCAAATTGCTGGCAGGGTCCGGCTAGAAGAGTCACCGTGCCCCCGTTACACAAGCTTTGCCACTGTGGAACCGGACTGGACTGGTGTGGCCTAGCAGCATTGTGGCACCACTAGCACCACTGCACAGCTTTCAAGTAGGTAGTGCATTTTGAATCATTCTGAGCCATGCCCAAAACCCTTAGACTCTTAGACTTGGTGCTAATTTGTTGCAACAGTTTCCCTTGGAGTCTTTGATCCTAATGAGATCTACGAAGATCTAATAAAACCTAATAAAATCGAATAAAATCGAATAAGATCTAATAAGATCTAATGACCCCATATGACCCCATTATCATCCAAGGTATTCATCAACCAACGCATCAACAGCGCAACGTCACCTCCGGCTGTGAGTCTTCGCTTTGCCGCAGCTCCTAGGTGGGCACAAAAAGTGGCTGCTGATGCTTGCAGCTGGTTGCAACGTATGGCTCAAGCATGGCTTACCAAAAGGAAATTGAACTTGCTCATGTTATCCATGTGATCTCATGTTTAGAATTGTTTAAGGATTAAGGTATGGTTAGTACTCAACCATCCAAATTAGAGGCCTAGAAATAGGCCAGCCATGGCAGCCATGGCCACATTTGGGTCGATGACCAGCCTTGATGGATTTGATCCGCAAGCGCATTTGCGTCACTTTGTCCTGGCATGACAGGGAGCCAGCTTGCCAAAGTCATCCAGAAACTCATCATTGTAGCAATAATAGATTAATAACAATGGGTTAATAATATGGGTTAATAATGGGTTAATAATGGGTTAATATAATGGGTTAATAATGGGTTAATAATGACTTGAACACTACGTGAAAGCTCAAGCTGGTCAGCTCCACAGTTGGGCACAATGAATTTGGCATCTTCCTGAGTCCACATTACATGAAGACAATCACTCAGCAAAAAAGGCTTTGATCGCAGCAAAATCAACAGCTGGGCCAATGACTCAGATGGTGTCTCAGTTTCCGGTGCAGGTGGATTCGCGGCAGAATCCTGCAAGTATTCACAATGCCCGCTGAGTACTGTGTACACGCGCCAATGGTGGAAATGGTGTGGCTGCAGTCTAATGTAGTCCTTGCTATCTGCATAGATACCGGGACAGTAGGCTTGCCGCCTGCCAATCACACAAGGTCTGCGGTTGACCACAAGTCGTTCCAAAGCCAAGCCTTGCCTGGGTGCTGGAGAGAGTTGTCCGAAAGACGGACTTGTGAGGCAACTCGTTGCCTTTCGCTTTGTTGAACATCAGTTTCTGCCACATCAGCAAGTAGCTTGCCTTTATGCCTTTATGCATTGATATTAGCTGTATATTTCTCCGCAGGTCATGATTATGCAGTGTTATGCAGTGTTACACTGCTGTTACACAGTGTTACAGTACGGTAAATATTTGGTCGGGCTAGTGGTATTAGCTTCACCTCGAGCCTGCGAATCTAGATCCAGCGGGCCCATGGCGCCGGTTCAGCGGCATGACTTCACAACGATGCAACGAAGTGTGAATTCATGGTGTAGGCAACATGTCTTTCCACATTCAGTTTGTTCTGAAAATGCTCAAAAACCACTAGTCCGTGGATACAAGTGATATATCATGATTTAAGCACGTGTTGCACGCTGCCTTTGCTAGTTTGTTTGACTGCATCCCTTTTGGTTTCCATGCTTTTTTCTTCTGTGTAGTTTGAGCAGTTGAAAGCTGCAAGGAATCGCACACTGCTGAACACCATGTGTCATCGGTTGATCCGGGTTCCCATATTGGATTACAATCATTGCCATTCTACTAGGTAGAATACATATGAATACATCATAAGAGTCTCGATTATAGCAGATCGTATTTCCGCTAAATGTTATCCAGGATCCATAATATCTATATATATATGTCTATGGTCGGTCTTCATTCCTCTATATCACATATAATATAAATGATTATATAATATTATATATAAATTATAAATGTAAAATAGTATAATGTATATCATATAGATGCAGTGTAGCACCATTTTCCACCATCAACCACCACCATTTTCAGCTGACGCCTCCATGAAGCTGCAGCGCAGGGTAAACTCGGTGTCTTCCATGCTGGACTCGATGTGATGAAACACCTGCCAGGGCCATGGCAGTTTCAAGATATTTCAACATGGGTGTGTCTGAAAATAGTGTACCCCTAAACCCAATGGCTATAGTGTATGATAATTGGCTATCATTATTATAGGGATGGTTAAACCCATTTTGTTAATGATCATTATCCCTATTAAATGGCTATAATTGGGAATATACCCTATTTTCAGACAAACCCACATGGTTTTTGCATCAGGATGCTTTCACATGTTCTTGCCCCAAAATAGGTTTTTCCAGCAGAATTTCTCGAAACCAATTCTGGAAGGAAACAAAGCAATGGGATACCAACATGGTCCAATCCCAGCTGCAGGGTATCAAATTCATCTCCCTCTGGATTTGGAATCGGATTCAAGAACTCATTGACACATGTCAGTACCAGTCTTGCTGATCCTTTCCTGCAAACGAGTGCTAAAACCAAGAAGTCAAATCACACGACAATGAGGAAATACTACAACACGGTGCCACTGCTGACTTTAAACCAAAAGAGGGGTGTGCGACAGAATGGCACATGATGCCTGTTGCGCGGCCCTCGGCACAATTCCGTGGAGCTCCAGCCTAAACTTTCACCCCGCTGCGTGCGAAATATGCAAATAATTTGCAGGAAGGAGAATGGCCAGCTATTTACAGTAAGGATATAATATATATATATTAATATATACGTATTATATATATTATATTATAATATATGAAAATGGCCGAACTAGAACGATTCCAAAACCTCCCAATGAATTCCAAACTGCTACATCTACCATCTGAGCCAACTGCACCCTGAGATACCCCGAGGCTTTGAAAGCACCCACTGAAGCACCACCTTTTCTGTTGCATAATATTGCAATATGTTAGGGTCCTCAGGCCGCAACACGTTTTCTGTTGCACTCTCACCTTGGAGGCCAAAGGATACGTCCAGCAGAGAAGAACCAAATACCAACCTGAAGCGATGACTGATCTAAGTTGATCCAAGAGTCACAGTCACAGCAAACTGTTGAGAGCTGCGCCATACATGCTGTATGTCTTTCCGGAAGACTGGCCGCTTCAGATTGGGCAAGTCTGGTGAAATGTTGAATTCCGGAGCACTTTTGCATTCTGTCCATGTTTTTCCCACCAAAATCGCCGGGAGCACTGTCTGCCCGTAAGCCAGGACGGTGCCATTGTATCCATTTAGAACATCCACTACCACAGGTTTTCCGACCTTGCAAGACCGCAAGAAAAATAGGTTTGTGCAAGAACATGGATTAACAATGGGAGGAGAAACCACGAGAAACCACTAGTTGGGGTATACGGTATACGCCGATTTTGGGACATACTGGCATACTCAAAGAAACTCAAAGACATCAAAGGACCCACCCGAAACAAAGTGACATCATCTCAGCATAGAAAGTTCACGAATCTGAGATCGCTGCGTGTTCAAAGACCTGCTCTTGACTTGCAGCCTCAGAAGAACAAGTGCTGGGGTTGGTGGTTTCAAGCCAATCCGAAAAAGGACTTGCTGAGTGATATTTAAAAGTGCGAAAAAAAAAAAGAATAGAAACCCGCAACCAGACACATCCCTTGCAGTGCCGCAATGACAACCACCGGCAAATTGTTTTCATTGCCAGATTCAACGGCCTCTGCAAATGTGCGGCTGAAGTCAAAGCAGTAGGTACCATCTACTGACTCCACCTCACTTCCAATGAATCCAGGAAATCCAGACATAGACCTGGAAATGATGCATACCATATCATACCATTAGAAAGCTTCGAAGCAAGACTGTTCCAATGGTGTTCTGGGGACTCTGGAGATTTTTTGGGGACTCTGGGACAACGGCGCTTTTGCCATTTGGAAGGATGCAAAAAGCGGTGTGATCTTCCAACACTCGAGGCCTGGCCAGGACATGTCACCCAACCGACAAGGCTTGGCAGCCCACACTGAGCTTTCGCACCGAAATCGTACGACCACTTGAACCGGAATTCCTCGAGTCCTGCGGAAGCCGATGGAAGCCGTCTCTGCTGATGAAGATTTTGGAAATGTGTCACCAAGATCATTGAACAGACAGTTTACTGTAGGTAGTTAGTGCAAATTGAACTGGAATGTATCACATCTGCCTATCAAACATGCGAGAGAAAAAAATCCAACAAGTTGACTGGCCACAAAGGTTGCACTTCAATTTGCCCTTGGATCTTCACAAATGCTCAGCTTCCAATTTTCCCAGCACAAAATGCCCCACATACTTCCCTACAAGCCTCGCCCCTTGCAGGTTAAACCCGGTTTGGCGAAAGCATGCGGAGCTGGCAATTTGTTGAACCAATTCTATTCCAGACTTGGCGCCATCACCGTTTCAAAATACATTCCCCAAATGGTTTCGGAGATTTCACGTTACCATCTTGCTCTGGGATGTAGCAAAAGCAGTTTCTAATAGTTTCTACTGTTTACTCTTATGTGCATGAAATGGTTGCAGGTGCTGCAAAAGACAGGCCTTCACCAAACAAGGTGCAGGTAGAGACGAGACATCTTTTGAATCTTGCGTCTTGACTCTTGAACTTAATGATCTTAATGAAGGTAAGGGAATTTGAATCAAGAAGGCGGATTAGGGGCGTTGGACTTATCCGAGTAAGTTGTGACAGAGCATTTTGATCCTTACTTTCTTCAAAACTAGCCGCAAGATAAGACTGTCAAAGCAAATGATGTTCATTTTAGTTGCGTTGGGACGAGTCAGCCATCAACCAAAAGCTTGCGTGTGTGATTATGCGTGTGTGTGTGTGTGTGTGATTAACTGATTAACTATATGCATATGATGTGGAGTGACCGCTTCAAAATCTTCAAAGAAACTGTGCATTTTTTTCTCATCGCCTCTGAAAGTTTGCAAAGTGTTTAGAACGTAGGACATCGTAGGACCATGTCTGAACGGACCGCTTCCGGATCCGGGAATTACACCTGCAGCTTCAGCCATTTTTGGTAAATGATGTAAATGGTCACCCGGAGGAACCAGAACAGACCTTGGTTGAGAAGACTCGCACGTTGCAGATAGCTCGTTCAGCTGTGACTGCCTGGACCAAAACAGCGCGAACATCGTTACAACCCCGAAGAAAGGGTTCTTGCAAATGTGCCACGGTGTCCGGATGTGTCCAGCATGCCCAAGCCTTTTCCCATCCTTGTTCGAATTGTGCGGTCTCCAAGCTCTGCTGGACATGCGTTTGCTGCAAACTCTTTAAACGGAGCAGCTCCCGCTTTGATTTCTGTACATTTATGAGCCTTGCAATAGTCTATTGTCCCATCTATCGGACTTCTGCCGAGCTAATACCAGGCTACGTGTGAAACTCTCCACTGTTTCAGCCTTGTGCTGATGGCTGTGGAAGATCCGCATAGGAAGTGCCCGTGAACTGGAGCAAGACGGGCAACACGAAGCATATGTAAACGCTGCCCAACAGAATTGCTGTGACATTCAAACATAAGCCGAAGGAAACCATTTGGCCAATAGGGACCCTGCCACTTGAATAGACCACCATATTTGGGCCGCCAGCCATAGGCAGCATGAAGGCGAAAGATGCAGCAAAGGACACTGCGAGCAGCAGCTGTACTTGATTGTAACCCATATGATGGGCAGCTGTTACGATGATGGCACCGAAAATGTTCAGGGTCGACATGTTTGACACAATCT
>CAMXCT020005608.1:0-13299 GCA_947184155.2 Cladocopium goreaui | reverse complement strand
TTTGGAGGGTTTTGGAGGGTTTGAGGCCTGGCAAACGGCAGCCTTGAACGCCTATAAGAAGCCATTGCAGCGGCCGGAAGGTGCCTTGTCCCTGCGGAGCTATGCGAACGTTTGGAGGGTTTGGAGGGTTTTGGAGGGTTTGAGGCCTGGCAAACGGCAGCCTTGAACGCCTATAAGAAGCCATTGCAGCGGCCGGAAGGTGCCCTTGAGCCATTGCTGTGGCCTTGTGGTGGCTTTTGCGTGCGGGAGTGGCGCGTGTTGGGCTTGTTGGGGTACCTTGTCCCTGCGGAACTATGCGAACTTTTGGAGCGTTTGGAGGGTTTTGGAGGGTTTGAGGCCTAGCAAACGGCAGCCTTGAACGCCTATAAGAAGCCATTGCTGCGGCCGGGAGGTGCCCTTGAGCCATTGCTGTGGCCTTGTGGTGGCTTTTGCGTGCGGGAGTGGCGCGTGTTGGGCTTGTTGGGGTACCTTTTCCCTGCGGAGCTATGCGAACTTTTGGAGGGTTTGGAGGGTTTTGGAGGGTTTGAGGCCTGGCAAACGGCAGCCTTGAACGCCTATATAAGAAGCCATTGCAGCGGCCGGAAGGTGCCCTTGAGCCATTGCTGTGGCCTTGTGGTGGCTTTTGCGTGCGAGCATGGCGCCTGGAGGGCTTGTTGGGGTACTTTGTCCCTGCGGAGCTGGGCGAACTTTTGGAGGGTTTGGAGCGTTTGGAGGGTTTTGGAGGGTTTTGGAGGGTTTGAGGCCTGGCAAACGGCAGCCTTGAACGCCTAAAAGAAGCCATTGCTGCGGCCGGGGGGTGCCCTTGAGCCATTGCTGTGGCCTTGTGGTGGCTTTTGCGTGCGGGAGTGGCGCGTGTTGGGCTTGTTGGGGTACCTTTTCCCTGCGGAGCTTGCGAACGTTTGGAGGGTTTGGAGGGTTTTGGAGGGTTTGAGGCCTGGCAAACGGCAGCCTTGAACGCTTATAAGAAGCCATTGCAGCGGCCGGAAGGTGCCCTTGAGCCATTGCTGTGGCCTTGTGGTGGCTTGTGCGTGCGGGAGTGGCGCGTGTTGGGCTTGTTGGGGTACCTTTTCCCTGCGGAGCTATGCGAACTTTTGGAGGGTTTGGAGAGTTTTGGAGGGTTTGAGGCCTGGCAAACGGCAGCCTTGAACGCCTATAAGAAGCCATTGCAGCGGCCGGAAGGTGCCTTTTCCCTGCGGAGCTATGCGAACGTTTGGAGGGTTTTGGAGGGTTTTGGAGGGTTTGAGGCCTGGCAAACGGCAGCCTTGAACGCCTATAAGAAGCCATTGCAGCGGCCGGAAGGTGCCGTTGAGCCATTGCTGTGGCCTTGTGGTGGCTTTTGCGTGCGGGAGTGGCGCGTGTTGGGCTTGTTGGGGTACCTTGTCCCTGCGGAGCTATGCGAACTTTTGGAGCGTTTGGAGGGTTTTGGAGCGTTTGAAGGGTTTTGGAGGGTTTGAGGCCTGGCAAACGGCAGCCTTGAACGCCTATAAGAAGCCATTGCTGCGGCCGGAAGGTGCCCTTGAGCCATTGCTGTGGCCTTGTGGTGGCTTTTGCGTGCGGGAGTGGCGCGTGTTGGGCTTGTTGGGGTACCTTTTCCCTGCGGAGCTATGCGAACTGTTGGAGGGTTTGGAGGGTTTTGGAGGGTTTGAGGCCTGGCAAACGGCAGCCTTGAACGCCTATAAGAAGCCATTGCACAGCCGGAAGGTGCCCTGGAGCCATTGCTGTGGCCTTGTGGTGGCTTTTGCGTGCGAGCATGGCGCCTGGAGGGCTTGTTGGGTTACTTTGTCCCTGCGGAGCTGGGCGAACTTTTGGAGGGTTTGGAGCGTTTGGAGGGTTTTGGAGGGTTTTGGAGGGTTTGAGGCCTGGCAAACGGCAGCCTTGAACGCCTAAAAGAAGCCATTGCTGCGGCCGGGGGGTGCCCTTGAGCCATTGCTGTGGCCTTGTAGTGGCTTTTGCCTGCAGCGTTGGGCGTGGCAAGGGTTCAAGAAAGACAGGATCCACACCTCCGGTGGTCCCAGGCGCCGCCCCGGCCTTGGCGAAGGCCGGGGTCGGCGGATTTACTGTATACATTCCAAACCTTTTCTAGGCGAAAAGCCCTTTTGTACATACATACAGTACACACACACACACATATATATATACACATACAATTATATATATATATATATACATGCACATGCATAACATAACATGCCATACCATACCCCTTATTTGTTACTATAGTTAGTTTTACTAATTTATTTTTGTTGATTAAACCCAGTCAATACGAGTTAGACCCACCTAATCCCACTGAATCACCGGTTAATCACCACTTAAGGACAAGGTAGTATGTATATGACTTTCATATCAGTTGTTATACAACGCACACACACGCAAAGTACATATGTATATATATAGATAGATAGATAGATAGATAGATAGATAGATAGATAGATATAGATATAGATATAGATATAGATATAGATATACGTATATATGTACATATATATACACATAATATATATATAGATATATATTCATAATATATATATATAACACATATATATATATATAACACATATTATATATATTGTATATATTCTAGTATATATATATATATGTATGCTCCCCAATTGGTTGGTGAATCCCAGTGACTAGTCTTGCAACCTAGGAGGCCACCACGGACCCTCGCCTTAGCAAGTCGCCCACGGCACCAAGAGGAGTGCAGGTGGGGCAACTTCCGGGGAGGTTTGGCAATCCAAATGGGGGTTTCCTAAGCCATGGGGCTACCCCAATAGCTGGATGGAAAATACTAGAAAATCCTATCGAAATTAGATGATTAAAAAAAGGGCTACCCCTATTTTAGGAAACCTCCAAATGGGAACTCAAGCGATTATGTTAAAAGTATATCAATCCCCAAACAACACCGTAGAAATGTAAAGTCCTACTGAAAGGGTGATACATCTTTTTTTTTTTGATTTAGTCTTAGTATATTGGGATTTAACATTTTGACCAAAAATAACGGAACGAAATTCAACCAGCAAAATGAGGCTTTCAACATGGTTAAAACAACAATAATTGTGATGTAAGCGGCAAACGGCAAACGTCAGGCGCAAGATGGAGATCTAATCCATGGGGTGCTTAACCAATTTCTTGTGGGCCAAGTGGGTGATTGGTCTTGGGGTAGATCTATGAGAGTCTGTTTGGACGTTTTGTGAGGTCCAGAGGCCCCCAAATATCACGGATTTTCAGGTCAGGTGATATTTTGAAAGGACATTTTTTTTACCCAATAATGTGGGAAACCCAATGCCATGAACCTACCATTTGGGGATGGTTGGAATCCGCCCCATTTACGGTGAATGTGGGGATGTGTTTTTTGGGGTTTAGTCCATTACTACATCCATTTTGGAAATGACATGGGTACCTGAAATGACGCTATATATAAGCTATATATATATATTGATTTGAAGTGTGTACGCATATTATGCATATATCATGTAGAAATGCTTTGTCACAATCGAACCTGGCAGCTGCAAAATCACCAAAATCACCGCAAATCATCATCCAATGCCGTTCTCGAGGTGGAACGGCGCTACAACTTGAAAGCATCCGAGTCTGAGCTTTTTCGCCTGCTGGTGCCTGGTGTCAAATCGATGTTTGATGGGGCAGGACTTTTGGTACATGTTCTTTTAGGGAATGACTTTTGATGTTCAGGGTGAGAGGGTTTGAATGAATGGTACCATGCCTCCCGACATGTTGCTGGTGGGAATGGATGGCTGGTTGCTTTGGTTTTTCGAAACCGAGAACAACCAGATGCGTTTTAGTTTTTTTCAGGGGAAACCATGCTAGGCTTGAACATTTCCAATCTTGGAAGCGCCGTTTTTTCTTGGCTGTCTTCATTGCAGGTTTATGATTTGCACACGCAGCAATGTTGCTTAGTTGGTCACGTGCATGTGCTGAATCTGTGCATCTCCCCATCTCCGATTTCGGTGCTCAAAAATGGGACCTTGGGGTATCCAACTTTGAGACCTATCACAGGCACACTGCAAAAGGATGCAAACATTGATATTCCTTCAAGAATACTGCCTATCCCTTGAATGAATATATCCCCGTATATCCCCGTGAAATATCCAGAATGATATCTCGATATCTCACATAATATCACAATATATTACATACGATATCCCATGTGATATGCCATGTGCGACTTGATTGGGTGTGATCGTTCTTTGCTTGTCAAAACGGCAATGAACTGGGCATGCCACCCATATTCAGACACAGCCAAAACAATACATCGTTGGTTGGTTGCATCTCCACCATATTAAATATCACCATTATATATGGTTGGTTCTACATCTCAAAAATTGTAGTTGGTTAGTTATATCCCCATTCTATTCAAGGATATCATAAAACGGCGGGTTTACATCTAGTAATAACCCTTTAGCCTACAATAACCCTTGTACATTCCATTTACCTTCTGGCAGTCAAACATGGCAATGGAAAATCAACCATTCAGTTCGGCGATTTTTACATGTGTTGACTTCCAGCACTGTAGCCATGTTTGATGACACCGAGGGTAACCACTCAGACATTTCAGATATTATATTCACATTGTACCAGTGAATTATATAAAACACCACTGAATCACGATGATATCCCATTATCTCATGTGATAGCTGTTGGTTGGTTGTATCTCCCTCATATTCCCACGGGATATCACCATGATATCCTTTGGCTTTTGCTGATTAAAGCAACCTTCAAAACCCACTATTACATCACAATTATTCCCATTATACCACCATTATGATTTATCATCAGATTCCTATCAGGAACCATTCGCATGTCATACCTCGGTCTCTGAGGTGGTCCGTGAGAGTGCCACCAGTCGCTTGCTGTGTCGCTACCTCTCGAGCCATAGCGGATCAGATGTGGACTCGGCTTTGTGCCGCTCAGATGCGGCCTGAGATGATTGGGACACCATGGATATTTTCCCCTGAAAATGGCTTTGGGAAAAATCTACGGTTTTTCACACCCGTTGGTTCTTCCCATGACATCGGAGAGTAAACCTATGTAAACCTGTAAACCCTGCTGAAATTTAGCCTTAAACCAATCCATTGAGGCCTGGGATGATTCATGGAAATCCCAACAGTGTCATTCAGGGCAAATTAAGGGTGGATCTTAAAAGCCGACAGGTCTACTCTCCAGTCATCTTTAGTTGGCCAACTCAATAGGGCGTTTCTTGGCCCCAGACCTTGAGTAATAACTCCATTTTTTTTTCCAAATGTCTCACCCTCTGTTATCCCTTTGAAGTCTTTTGAAGCTATGGATTTCCAGTTGCTATGTGGGTTTGTCTGAAATATTTGCCCCGTTCCATCCTCTGGTTAATCATCAGTTTACTTGTGAAAAACGGCCGTAGCTTTTGGGTATACCATTTTTTTTCAGCGTAAAAATCTCAAGCACATGGCTGTCATGTGCGACCTCCGAGGTAGCTTGTGTCACAGCTCCAAGCTGGACGTCCAGGCGGGTGGAACTGGAACAGATAGAGCTCCAAGATGGCAGCTTCCCAATTTCCATCAATTTCCCAACAGATGTATATAATCGAAGGAAGTTTAGAAGTCAAACTTCCAACAATATGGACAGATGAAAAAGCAGAGGTGGGAAGAGTCAGAGAAGAGAAGAGAATAAGAAGATCAGAAAAGAGAAAGAGGCAGAAAAGGTAGAAAAGTCGCGAAACACTGTGTTTTTCCAATGATTTGCGGCTCGGGAGGGTCGAAAAGTAGGCTCGCTAAAGCGGCGGGTGCGGAGCAATCTGGCCAGATGAGAGATGAAAAATTGCACGCCGTTGTGGCGCGAAGCACATTTCAAAGTCAAAATGTGCAAAACACACCAACGTCGGAGCACTTTTGGAAGTTGAGATGTTGAAAAAGTGCACGCGGTTGTGGCGCGAAGCGCGTTTGGACGGAACAAGTGTAAAAAACTGACGGTCTCAGACCACTTTTGGAAGTTAAGATGATGAAACAGTGCACGTCGTTGTGGCGCAAGGCACATTTCGAACTTAGATGTGCAAACACACACCATGCACGGAGCACTTTTGGAAGTTGAGATGATGAAAAAGTGCACGCTGTTGTGGCGCGAAGGATGCTTTGAAGTCAAACGTGTTAAAAACTGACGGGTTCGCAGCACTTTTGGACGTTCAGATGTCGTTTTGTGTGGCAGGCGCAAGGGATTGTGCACCTTGTCAAAAGTAGCAAAACGTGAAGGTTTTATAGCAGTGTCGAGAGTGTTGGCAGGCTGGGACATTTCAAGAGGATCTGCAAAGATGCATTTCGCGTGGCAGGCGGAGACATGTTCATCAGAGATGTTAATAAGTCAGGGCGCTGATTTCCTGAGAGGGATTGCATTTGGTGCATCACATCGTCAGGCTTGCTAAGATGATTTCGCGTGAAGGGAGCAGTATTTCGTGTGACCTGGTCTCATTTTTCGTGACAGGCGCAGTAGTTTAGACAGATGGAGTGGAACAATCGCAAAACGCATTTGCACGAAGCCGTCAGCTCTGCACTCAACTTTCCATTTTTGAAGGAAGTCTCGCAGAATTGCTTCGTTTTTGATGTTGTCAACTTGAAAAACCGAGGAAGTCTCGCAGAATAGCTTCGTTTTTGACGTTGTCAAGTTCAAAAATGAGGAAGTCCCGCAGAATTGCTGCGCTTCTGATGTTGTCAAGTTCAAAAGGAATAGCTTCGTTTTCAAACTTGCAGATAGATAGATAGATAGATAGATAGATAAATAGATGGATACATAGGTAGATAGATAGATAGACAACTACAAGCACAACTACAACTGCAACTACACTACACTACAACTACAAATGCAAATATACTACGCTACAGTACACTAATTTGACTACCCTACACTATATAATTACACTACACTACACTAATTACACTACAACTTTAACTACAGCTATAACTACAACTAACACTACTATTGCTACTACAACTGCAGCTACAACTACAACTACATTACACTACATTACGCTACATTACACTACGTTACACTACATTACACTACGCTAACTACATTACACTACACTACACTAGACTAGACTAGACTAGACTAGGCTACAACTACAGCTACAAGTAAAACTACAACCACGCTACATCACACTACACTACGCTAATTACACTACACTACACTGCGCTACACTACACTACATTACATTACACAACGCTACACTACGCTATTTACATACACTGCAGCTACAGCTACAGCTACAACTACACTACTTTACACTACACTACACTAGACCACACTACACTAGGCTACACTGCACTAGACCACACCACAGCACACAACACTACAGCACACTACGCTTCACTACATTACATTACGCTACACTCACTACACCACACCACAAGTACAACTGTAACTACACTACACTAATTACACTACGCTACAACTACAGCTCCACTAGACTACAACTACAACTACAGCTGCACTGAACCACACCGCATCCAGCAGTCGTGGGTGAGGTGACCGCTGCAACCATTGCAGCCACTCCAAAAAACACAACTCCAACCACCTTTCGGTCCATCAGTGGATTCGCTCTGCCATCCATGCATCACAACAATTCACCTCTCCTATAGTGTGCTAACTTTGAAACTTCCGCCACCGCCTTGTGGGGTACTACTGGTATATATTTTTACTGTGATATGAATACATATATGAATATATGTGGTTATGTGATATGTGCATGAATATGTTCCCCCAACACATGATGAGTAGATGAAACAGCACAAGGAGGTTTGGGTAATTTTCTCTTCCTTTAACGACATACTGAAATTAATTTATTGAGCATATAGATTTAGCAAACAATTGGCAGGTGGGCAAGACTTTTTAAGCCCATATGTTGGAGGTTTCAGAGTTTCAGGGTTTCACCCGTGAACAAACAGCTTGGTAAGTGTTTTTTTCAAACAAACATAATCTTGACATGCCGGATTTTTCCAGTGCCAGTAGTTCGATGTGGTGGACGATATGGACGGGAAGTTTGAAGGCTTTAGCAATGTAGTGACCTGCGACATTTCCATGGCCGATTCCTCATGCAGAGGGCATTTTGTGCTTTATGGAAATGCTCAGAGGGCTAAGCGCTTCGGGGTGGACGTTGGGCACCCTGTGACTGCATAGTGCCCAATTACAGGTGCAGCAAACTGCTGCAAAGGCAATGCGAGTCTGATTCCATGCTTAGATAAGAAATGGAACGGTTTTTCTCCCTTTCTACTTAGGGGTGAGGATTGATGGACAAGGAACTGGCAATTTTTGGTAAACCTTGGACCTTGGTTGGGTTCTCTTGTTTCGGTGGTTCTCTTGCACCCACTGACAGCATGTCGTGAGGCCCGGTCAATTGGTGGCAGCTGCATTGATTTCGAAGTTGCCACACATGTTGCCAACAGCATTGAATGAGCTGGGATGATTACTGCCCAGATCTTTTGTTACCCAGCCCTGCCACCTAGCCGATGATCGCCATGATTATCGCCTCTGGAGGCTTTCCTGCAGGAGAAGAGGCAATACGTGACCGAAGGCATTCTTCGCATTCAGGAGATAGATTCGCCATAGATTCGTTGGCAATGCATTTTTTCATCCTTTTAACATACATATATATATATATAACTTTTATGTTTAATTTGTGCAACTTATATGACCCAAGTATATATTATATATATATATTATAACGGTAATTATGCACTTATGTCAAGTTACGCGCTGCTTACTTTAGTATACATTATTTATACACAACATCATGGTGGAACTATGACACTTTTTGGCTCATAGGTTTGACACGTGGCAAACATCGCTTTAGCGCCATTTAGGTTTGCCCAAAAGATGCGGGATGAACAGGTACTTGATGATCAACCAGAGGATTTGGGTTTGTCTGAAGGGGGCAAAATCCACTGGTTAATCATCAAACCAATATACCCAATTCAACGGCCATTTAGGGGGGCATACCCGGATTTTCAGACACAGCCGAAACTCAAAATCTGTCAGTCATATCCCCAGTATATTCCCATTCTTTCCACATAATATACCACTTAATGTAACTATATATATATATATATTCATTCCACTTAGATCTTAAATTTTACTTTTTTCCGCGAATTAGATGATGGGAAAACTTGGCTTACTCGCACACACACACACACATGTAGCTGTTGGTTATACTATCTATATACCATTCCAACTGTGGTATCCCCATTATATCCAAAATTCATTTTAATGGCAAAAAAACAATTTTAACCAGAAAAAAAAAACAATTGACGGCGAGGACGGCTATGGCGACTCGAAGGAACCCAGCATTTCACCAGAGGCCGTGCATGCACTGCTGGGCAAGGCAAGATGGGATGGGGATGGGGATCTTTTCCATAAACACAGGGTACTTCACGGGATCATACTGGGAATAGAGCTAATCATGGATGGATGATGATGGATGGATGGATAGATAGGCGGATGGACGGATGGGTCGATGGGTGGATGGGTGGACATAGTCGGATATAGATGGATAGAGTTAGAGATGGAGATATAGATATAGAGTAATTATTGTAAATCACCTTTGTTTTTGGGGTTGACCACTGCCACAAAATAGGGAAATCATATGAAATCTTAAATCATCATAAATCATATGAAATCATCCCATACCCTTCATCACCCCCCAACTCCTGGTCGGGTTTTGGGGTGGATCCCTTCATCAACCTCCCGGTAATTTCTTGGGGGTGCAGATCCAGTGAAGACCCGAAGTGGGCAGTTACTAACAGTTACAGGGGCTCTTGTCCGACTTAAGGAAGCAACATCCATGGTTTTATCCAAAAAACCCATGAAAACAACGAAACAACATGAACAGATACCATCCAAAATCCATGCAAACCACAAAAATCACCATCAAACATGAATAATCCCAATCTTACCATGTGTTTTCCACCCCACTTATCCCCGTTTCCATCACAAGGAGCTAACCACAGAGCAACGTTTGAAGCTGAGCTCCACGGCCATCGATGCCGTCATCAAAGGTGGGCACTGGGGAAGTCGGTGCCGGGGGGGGGGACTACCTCCCAACCATGGGGGGATCAAAATCGGTCTTTGATTGAAGATGTTGAAAAATTCAATCAGGGCTTAGATTAACATGTTTCAGTGTTTCAAGTTCAGAAATGCTCATTCTTGAAATTCAGTTTGGCTGTGAATTTTCAGAAACGGATTTTGTTTTTGGTACTGGATCGGTCAGCCCTGCTGAAGTTTCATAGAAACACTGCACGCAGCATTCCGCCTGCGAAGACCTGGGCAGTAAATTGATGTGCATGGCAAGTGCGTCATACACCCACATTTAATCATACATTTTATGTGGGGGGGTTCCTCCTCATGGGGGTACCCCCAAATCATCCAGTCGTCATGGATGAGCATGACTTATAGTATTGAAACCCATGGTGATTTCTGGGATATTCCATTTTAAGATCCCCCATTTGTACTGTAAATGTGCAGGTATTATGTCCTTATCATGCACGGAGGTGACGATGAGTCTCCGGACAAGAGAGATGAGAAGAGCAGCGAGGACAAGACGGAAAAGACGGAGAAGACCGAAAAGGAGGTGTTGATTCGAAATCGGGATCAATGGGAACCTTTTTTTCCTGAATGCGTAGCAAGGGTTCCCGTTTCACTCTGAGGGTCTGGGGGTTGAGGGTGTGTTCGCTCGGCGTTGCCCAACCGTTCGCACCCGTTCGCAACCGTTCGCGTGATGGCCGTATGGCCGTGCCTATGGTAAGTTCAAGGGGTATCAAGGGGTCATTTTGGAGGTTTCAAACGTCGCGTTGCTTCGTTTCGCGTGGCAGGCGTGACACTTTGTGACATTCAGACGTGTTTTGTAACGTGTCGAAAGTCGTTTTGTGTGGTAGGCGCCATACTTTTGCGACGTTTTCGCAAGATGAGTTGCAGTTTTCGTGGCAGGCGCAGCACTTCGGACGTGTCCCTCGTCATTTTGCGTGGTAGGCGCAGCACTTCGGACGTGTCCCTCGTCATTTTGCGTGGTACGCGCAGCACTTGAGACACACTCCACGCTTTACACTCTTCACTCTACACTTTAAACTACACTCCACACTTTGCACTTTACACTCCACTCTCCACACTCTACACTCCACACTCTTTGCACTCCACACTTTATAATTTACACTTTGCACTCGGCACCCTACACTCCACACTCTACACTCCACACTCTACACTTTACACACTCTACACTTTACTCTCCACACTTCACACTCTACACTTTACACTCCACACTCTACACTACACACTCTACACTCCACACTCCACACTCTACACTTTACACTTTACACTTTACACTCCACACTTTACACTTGACACTTTACACTCCGCACTCCACAAACCACACTCTACACTCCACACCCCACCACACTCTGCACTTTACACACTCCACACTCCACACTTTACACTCCACGCTCCTTACTTTACACTCCACACTCCACACTCTACACTTTCCACTCCACACTTTACACTTCACACTCCGCACTTTACATTCCACACTTTACACTCTACACTTTACACTCCACACTTTACACTCCACGCTCTACACTCCTCACTCCACACTCTACACTCCACACTCCACACTCCACACTCTACACTCCACACCCCACACTCCACATTCTACACTTTACACACTCCACACTCCACACTTAGCACGCCATCTTCTTCCATATTCCACAGTCTACGGTGCACTGGTATGGTAACATGGGAAACATGCACAAGACTGTTCAAATAAACTATTGCAGAAAAGTGTTCTGCGTGACTGCATATCCATGTGTTTCGACATCTGTACCATTAACACTTGTGAGCATTCGGATTCGTGGGCTGCATCTTGTTTTTGTGATTTATGGGGATTTAGCTCACAAAACATTGGATTTAATGGGATTTCGCCTCTGGTAGTTTAAAGCATGTATATAGTATAGACAATATGCCAACGTAGTTTCATCGTTTACCCATTTAAAGTGGTGGTCTTCCATGGCGATGTCAAATCACAAGAGGGTAATTAAGCTTGCGCATGAACTCCAAAGCCTTGAAACCCGATATATGGATGTGGATCAAAACGGTTGATTCTCCAAACTTCACTATATAGTTGAGACTCAAAGGAACCACGGAATCCCCAGGAGAAATCCGGATGCTTGAGACTTTTCAAACTATTGCTATTAGCCTTACTATTGGAAAAATAGTCATGTGTTTGATCAATAAATTATTGGTATGACACATGAACTCAAATCCAAATTTCAAATCAAAAAAATATTAATGGACCCATTGTAGTATAGGGATTCAACGACCACCGGCCAGGCCCCAGAGATGCCAGAGACCACCACAGAGGGCCAACAGGCAGATTTCTGCCATGGCTTGGGTCGGAGACATGGGGTTTCTTTGTCCAGGATGCTGCAGAAATGCTGTTTGGACAGGCGCAGAAATGCTGACGTGAAAACAAATGATGATCCCAGAGGTTGAAAAAACCATTCCCAGCTCACATTCGATCTGAATTTCATACCCCACACACACACACACACGCACACGCAGACGCACACGCGCACACACACACACATATATATATATATATACATAAATATTCATTATATCCCAAGTTGGGTGATCCAATAGGTTGAAATATAGGGTTTCCATCCCCATCCCCGGTTTGAAACGGATGAAATCCGCCGTTGCGCCAGGAGTCGGTCGCTTCCGAGCCCCTTGGACTTGGGATGAAACCCATGGTGACTTTGGAACATCCGAAACAAAATGGATGATTTAGGGGTAACACCATTTTAGGAACCCCCCATATTAACATCTGTAACCATCCCCGTACAACACCCCTGATGTAGAGTATGCAATTTTCGATGATTTTAGGTTAAGAAACCCTCGCGCAGTCCATCTCATGCATTTAAACACATCGACTTTGTTGCATTTGAAGATCCGATATGGGCAGATGGAGTAGGGCCTTCCCCAGCAATCGAAGTGGAGTGCAGAATCGACTGTGGGCTTCTACCAGTCTACGCCACATAATTTTGACGGTTTTAGCGGCTGCAACCCAACACGGAATCTTTTTTTTTTGGTGGGAGGGTGAGATAGTTGCTGAATATTCTGTTGGTGTTTCCAGAATCGCATCCCCATTTTTTATCATTATAATAAGTTGTTGATGTCTCCAAATCGTGCAAGTCTCACTCTTCTTGTGGTGTGTTGTCACGTCATATCCCCACGAACACATGAATGCAAACCCTGGATTAATAGCCCTTTGACATA
>CAMXCT020005607.1:0-12069 GCA_947184155.2 Cladocopium goreaui | reverse complement strand
GATATCACCAACCTTGACCAACGAAGCTGGGTGATATCGTGGGATATGGGGCCCGGCCAGTCCCATGTACCTGTATTCGTTGCACCTGGATGCTATTTGCATAGCTGGTGGTCATCTTCCGGTAATTCCTTAGGTCTTGCCTTCACACCTGGATGCTCTGTTCTTTACGTCTTGGGCTTGAATAACTCACGGCAATTCCATCGGTCTTGCCTCAACTGAAGCAACTGTGATGCACCTCCGTCCTTGGAACATATGCGGCTACCTTCGGGTTGACAATCTGGTTTAATTATTCCTCCTCTCTGATCAGAATTTCATCGCCCGATGCATTCCACATCACAATTAGATAAGACAAGCCTGAGCAAGTGTGTGTGTGCGCCTGTGTCTGTGTACATCCTTGAATGTTTGGCCTCCTTCATTGCAGATCTCCCAGATGCAAGATTACCTTGCAAGCCTTGTCAGACGAGACAGCAGCATTGAGCACCGGAATAAGAGCACAGACTATCAAATTGGCCCGGTCACAGCACCCGCGGATTGAAGTTTCAATGATCTTTCAATTTTGTCGTGGCGCAGTTTGGAAAAGTGTGGAAAGGTGCATTTCGTCACTTTACTGTCATTTTACTGCCCTTGATTTGAGGGCTCTTGTGTGTGCGAAACCTGCTAATTGTCACGCGGGAATAAATTTTTAACGGGCGAAAATAGTGCAAACAACATGAACTGCAACCGCGGGAGCTTGGCACTCTGTGACTGGCTCAGTTCAACAATGCTAGACGGTCACAGAATGGATTATCTGGATTGCCCCTCCAGAAGTACCTGCATCAGTCATAGCAGCCGGCAAAGCCCAGATCACAATTCATATTTGGTTAAATCGATTACTTCAAATGGGGACCGTGTTGGGGTTTCACCCTATTAGGATTTCATGTTTTTGACGATTTGCCTGTATGTCCGGGATATTGTGCCAAAATTTTAAGATCAATACCTGGCATACGGGGAAGAGCGCGGATCACTACAGATGCATTTTTATAGCGTACACGTTTGCAACCCAGCCAAAATTTCGCAAAAAAACAAAAGGTTTAAAGATCAAACCAAAGAAGTAAAACAAATAAATCCAAAACACGGTAAAACTCCCTTCCGGCGAGCGAGCAGAATTTGCTCCGCCGACAGTGCCAATAAGCTATTTCCTTGACCCAAAGAGGCAGCAAAAATATTGCGAAGTCGCAGAGGCGCAAAGCCGAGCGGACCGGGAAATTCAACTGATGTGAAGGAGGGGGCGTGTGAAGGCGAGATGGCGCGAGTTGAAATTGTAATGCGTCAAATTGAAATGGTTTAAAGTCGGGGTTATACAAACTCAAGCTGATGCGAAACGGGGATTGGATAATGCTTCGGTTCTTTGATCCGATGCCCCGCATCGAACCTCCCGAGGCGGAAGCCATCTTGCTACCAACGATTTCTTGGCTCTTTCTTTTTTCAATACGGTTCTTTCCCTGCGTGCTCACAGCCCTTCTGACGGTCAGAAAGGCGCAGGCCAACTTAAAGCCGGCTGCGCCTGGGATGCGGCACGGCATGCGAACTACCCAAGCACAGTATTCCAGCGAGGCATCCAAAATATGAGAATCCTCACCCGCATGCATGCAAAATACCAGAAGCAACAGCAAAATCAAGTTGGGTCGGGTTGCCGGCGCCTGCCATGCTCTGGAAATGGTGCTGGTCTGTGCCGCAACGCAAACAGGATGAAGGGAACGTTTTCAACGCCCTTCTCGCTACCAGGACACGTCGCGCATGCATTACAACTGGCGTTCTTGCTGTGATGTGGTTTGGTTAATTAAAGGTACCAAGCCGGGCTACAAGACATATCTGGCAGTTTTGGCACCGCACGCGGTGAAAATTTGCGTTAAACCCTGCCAAGTTCTTGGTGCGGGCGTGCTGGCACGGGGCCCCCCCGTCCTGCAGCCGCCGCTGGGCTCTTCATCCTTGGGTTGGCAGGCAGGCGGTTTCTCATGCGCCAATGACGGGGCCAAGGAATGACAACGAACAAATTGCTTATCCGCGTGTTGAAAATGCAGCCGCGCGCCTACGGGCTCTCTTCTTCAGATCTTGTACGCCGACCCCGGACATGTTTGGAAGCATCATTAGCAATGCCTCAGGAAGCAAAGCTGGCAAAGTGCTGTTCTTCATGATTAAGTTTTTAAATCCCCAATGTCAATGCCTTCGTAAATACTTTTTACATGAGGAAACTCTGGTAAGGCTACCATAAACCTATCGCAAGGGGCCATCATGAAAAAATCTGGCAGGGGTAGGCTGGCCCTGCCCTGGCAAAACAAGCAAACACCAATTACGCAGCTCCAAAAAAGAGGGTTGATGTCCTTTTTCTTACCCCTTTGCTGAGCCATCCAAATCGAGAACCAAGTGGGGGATGCTTGCCACCTTTAGCCACAGAATTTGCTTGACGGCAGCCCTGGCCTCTGCTTTGGCTTCTGTCCGCCGAGCTGTAGCCATGACTTCTGCCAGGGCTATGCTGCTGGCAGGGCCGCGGAGATGCCTCCAGCTCAGCTCCCACCAGCGAAACAAAGGCGCTGAAACAAATTGCACACGGCATAAACCGGAAAGAATATAGTAATTAAAATGTATCGAAAACAATACCGGCCGAGTAAGCGGGCATTTTGCGCCGCTCTGACGCGCTTTGAATGCAAATATGCATGCGCGCATCTTGGCTTGAAAAGGCGCTTATGTGGTCCACGACACGCGTTCGCGCCATCCAGAAAAGCACCGTGTCCATCTGACGCATGTGGAATTTGGAAATGCTTCTCAGTGTGCAGTTGCATATTCGGCCCATACTTTGCTATGCTCCGTAGGCGGTTTCGCACACTCGGTTTTTCCATTGCACGACCGGCTTTTTTTAGCTTGAAGTTAAAAGCTAAAAGGGGCGAATAAAATCAGGCGCAACGGGATAGCACGCCTGCAGCTGCTGTTTTCTTATTGTATGGTATGTGCTCAAAAATCAACACATTCTTTCCTTTGTTGTTGAACCCACAAGAGAGCCGTCATGAAGAATGAGGCTTGCTACTGGAAAACTACGCCAGGCAACTTGAACACTAGAGAGTTTCGCACCGCTGTAAGAGGACGGCCCTGGTGCCCAACTCCATACTTTGAAGCCGGGTCTGCTTCCCCTGCACCTTGCGCCATGTAAAAAATCTTCCAAAGAGATCTCGCCGTCGCCGTCATCAATCATGTTAAACCTCGGCTGGCTTGGCCGGAGGCGCTGGCCCATGCTCTTGTGCGTCATTTGCCCGGCGCATCATTCAAGGTTTGTTGGGCGGGAAAAAATTCACCCGCGGCTTTGCCTCTGTCAAAACCATGTGCAATGGCTTTTTGCTGAACCCGCTGATAAACCCCTTGCCAGCATAAGCTGGTATGATTCAAAAAGAGATGAAGCAATCCCTCAAATCAACCCATCCCTTTGCGGCCCAGGGGCAAATTAACCAAGTCATTGCTTTCCAGCTCCAAGGTCGCTAGCCAGTTTTGCAGCCTGGGGCTGTTCAGGACAGCGCCAAACTCCTTCCAAGTTAGCACGCCTTGGTAGAGGACTGGGCCATCAGCACCGCTGCGTGCATATTACGCTGTGTTTGATCAAGCTGAAAAAAGCACAGTAGTCGGCAACACGGCTGAATACGCCCACTGCATCAGGCATTTCCCGGTTGCAAAGCGAAAATCAAACTTATCAATAGGCTTTGGGGCCCCAGCCGTCGCCAGATTTGTCCAGCTTTTTGAAAAAGGCTTCCAGCTTTTTCGTGTACGCCTTCCGTTCTGGACGGGGGCGCGTGTGAAGAAACTTCCCCGGAACATGGCCAACATCTGTCTTTGGGCGGGGTCCCTGAAAAAGTGATTGAAGTGGCAATTGCAGCCCCGTGTCAAGAAAAGACAACGCCGCAGGAAAAGGAGCATTCTCGCCGAGAAGCTGTAGCCCGCCGCAGAAGCAGCTGAGAAAAGAAGCCGCTTAAACTTTGCCAAGCGAAGCTGCTGCCCGACGGCTGACGACGGCTGAATGGAAGAGACTGCTCAAAAGAAGAGCGGCCCAAAACAAAAATTGGCACAGAGGAGGCATGATTTAAGAAAAGGGCAGTGCAAAGAAGAAAGAAATAGCCTAAGATAGGAAAGCAGAGGCAAGCAACCCAGAGAAAGAGCCATTCACTGAAGGAAACTGCGGCTTTAAGAAAGGCTACTTGAGACAGAAGCAACCCAAAGAGAAAAGCTTGCTTGAGCAAAAGGTTGGGCAGCCAAAAAATGCCAGCGTGAAGAAAAAGCAACTAGACGACGGATGGCCTGAGAGCGTAGAAGAGCATGTTACTCTCTTGTAAGTAGTATCAAAGACATTGTAGGTGAAAGTTTCACTGCAAATGATGCGGATGATCAGCAGAAAGGAGATAGAAATGCTATGCCAGATTCTAAGCAGAAGCAGACAAAGATAGACACAAAATTTGAAAGACCGACAGAGACAGACAGCAAAGAAACACACACACACAAACAAAGATACAGACACACAGACACACACACACACAGACACACAGACACAGACACAGACACAGACAGACACACACACACACGCACGCACACACTTGCTCAGAAAATTCTTATCGAATTACTGTTGTGGAGTGCATCGGTCGTGCACAAACAATCCCTTAAAGTCTGACAGGTGAGAGTTGGATGACATGCAGGAAAACCAGTAAAGAAGATTGCTTTCTTTGTCCTTGCAAAAACAACTGTTCCATCTGACGAAGTCGGCAGTAATTCAGATTGCGAAAACCGTTACAATATAAGGAAAACTGTGACATTGAAAGTTCTGAGGAAGGTCCTGATGCAACTGAAACACTGAACAGCGACATGCCGGTTCTTGGCTTAGCCGGTTGCCATTGACGGGAAAATAAATTGGTGTTGCAGGTACGTCACCAGGCGTCCCTGGTGATATCCTAGGATCATATGAGGAGCTTCGTTGGATGGAGCCTCATATGTCCTCTCCATCAAAAATACACTATTGATCCCCTGCTTAATAAAGGAAGTTTAGAAGTTTTACATCTTTTCAGATGGTCCACACACACGCCTCGCTGCCGCGAGGCTGTTTTGGCAACTAAGGTCCCGACAATGAGATGAAAATGAAGAAGAAGGGAAATGAGAATGAGGTGAAGATGACAATGAGATGAAAGTTACTTAACCAGGACGCAAAGAGGGGAACGCAAAAGAAGAGGGAAAGAGCAAACACCAACACATGAAACCTAGCCCAAAACGGGCAACCCTGGAAAGGCAAGGGAAAAGAAAAGCGGAGGCCGACGGAAAACGGAACAAGACCAGCGGAGGAGGGGGAAGACAGAAGCGCCTGAACCAACCTGACACGGCGAAAACCTACAACAACCTCAGCACGCAACGGGCCAAACCTACCTGGAGAGAGGAGAACGCAAGAACACATGAAATAGGGACCCATGGGGAACTAGTTATGACATGATGCATCCACAACTCATGCAAATTCGTGATAAGGCTCAAAGGCCCTCGGCTTTCAAGTCACAACCCTCTGGACGGCTAACGTGTTCAACCCCTGAATTAGGTGCACAATTGAACCTCACCAACGACCATCAAAAGAAAGGAGAACCACACCTGACGCATGTCCTGTAGCCTCACCTGATCATGAGCATGATGCATACTGCTGAGCGTTCTCTCGAGCAACATTGAAAAACGGATGTTGACGTGGCTGCCAGCTATGAAGAACGGTAAAAAAGGGAGTCCCCGAGACAGCGGGAAGCAGTTCAACACTCACTCGACCGACATGTGAAACAATGAAAAATGGCCAGCTGTTCACTTTACTTAGACGAATTACTAATTCAAAAGTGTAAATTCAGACATCGATTTACTGTCAATTGTTAGCCTGGAAAGGATTTCCCCGAAGGGTTCCTGCCAACTTGACGTATACAGCAGGAATGACACACTTGCTCAGAAAATTCTTATCGAATTACTGTTGTGGAGTGCATCGGTCGTGCACAAACAATCCCTTAAAGTCTGACAGGTGAGAGTTGGATGACATGGCAGGAAAACCAGTAAAGAAGATTGCTTTCTTTGTCCTTGCAAAAACAACTGTTCCATCTGACGAAGTCGGCAGTAATTCAGATTGCGAAAACCGTACAATATAATGAACCTGTTGACGTTGAAGTTCTGAGGAAGGTCCTGATGCAACTGAAACACTGAACAGCGACATGCCGGTTCTTGGCTTAGCCGGTTGCCATTGACGGGAAAATAAATTGGTGTTGCAGGTACGTCACCAGGCGTCCCTGGTGATATCCTAGGATCATATGAGGAGCTTCGTTGGATGGAGCCTCATATGTCCTCTCCATCAAAAATATACTATTGATCCCCTGCTTAATAAAGGAAGTTTAGAAGTTTTACATCTTTTCAGATGGTCCACACACACACACACCCACACGCACGCGCACACGCACACGCACGCACACACACGCACACACACACACACACGGTACACAGACAGACACCACACGCACACACACACACAATCAGAACACAAAGAGGAAGACACATATACCCGCACACACACACACAGGCACAGACACACACACACACAGAGGAAGACACATACACGCACACACACACAGGCAATTTCACCTCAGTTTTTGACACTCGACCATCATTTCGTGCGAAAGGGTTGCGCGCAAACTTGCGAAATCACCATTTTACTAGCACGTTTGGACATCAAAACGTATGAATCAGAGCGGTCGGCCGCCAATGCCATGTTGTCATGCAAGAAGTATCATTGTACCCCAGTTTTCGACGATCGAACTTCATTTCGTGCGAAAGGGTTGCGCCGGACCCGTGAAAATCGCAGTTTTACCTCAGATTTTGGCGATCGAACCTCGTTTCCTGCGAAAGGGCTGTCGCGGCACACTCAAAAGCGCAATTTTACTTCAGTTTTTGCGATCGAACTTCGTTTCGTGCGAAAGTTGAAAGGGTTGTCGCGGCACACTCAAAATCGCAACTTCACCTCAGTTTTTGGCGATCGAAGCTCGTTTCGTGCGAACGGGTTGCGTTTCGTACCGTCTCGTTGGCACTGCGGGCATCTCCAAAGCATCATCGCGCCTGCGAGGGACAAGTCGAAAGCGCTATTCACAAGCATTCGCTCGTCACGCAAAAGAGCTGTTGATGCGTGCCACGCCACCACTCCCAAAGCCCCTCCCGGCCCACAGGCGGCGAAGCTTTCGCGAATAATACAGGAAACTAGTACAAGTTGCATCTGCCGCGGGATGCAAGAACTTCACAATGCGCGCAGGCTGCCAGAAATTTGCATGTCGACGCTGCTTCGCACAGCGCTGCCACGCCGATTTCCCCCAGAAAACGGTAAGCCCAAAATTCGCGCCCATATGCGAACATTAATTTAAACTTCCTCCAAATATTGCGCCTGCAGCAAAGAAGCGAAAAGACTTAAACGAGACCATGCGTGTGTCGACGCGCTGGCTGTCACCTCTGCGTGTCATCAAACACCATGTTGGTCGCACCAAATCACATCGGACGACTGACAGAATGTCTGCAGGTGGGACCCTCGGGGGCTTTCCCACAAGGTGCTTGCTGCGACGGCGGCGAGCGCTTTTGCATTGCCGCGGGTGGCTGAATAGGAAAAAGCGCCTCAAACCACCATGTTTCCACTGCAAAGACAATGTAAAAGGGGCGGCATTTCACAATTTTCCGATGCATCACCACTGTCTAACATGGTTCGGACAGAGGGAATGAAACATGCATACTATACCACAAAAGGCGGAATGTACAGTGTAGGGCGTGGTGCGTAAAGTGTCAGGTGTGCAGTGTAGCGCGCGGAATGTAAAGCGTGGAGCTGAAGCGCAGTGTAGAATGCTGAACGCGGCGCAAAGAATGTAACGTGTTGAGTGTAAAGCGTGGGGCGTGCAGCGCGGGATGGAGAATGGGGAATGTAAAGTATAGACTGTAGAGTCCGGAGTGTAAAATGCTCAGTGTAATATGCAGAATGTACGGCGCAGAGTGGGTAGCGCAGCGTGTGGGGTGTAAGGTGTAGAATGTAAAGCCTGGAATGTAAAAATTGTGCGGGGTGCAGCGCGCAGGGTGTAAAACGTAGAGCCGTAGAGGGCGGCATGGGACGTGTAGAGTGGGGGCGTAGGGCCGTTGCCCTTTGCAACTCCATTAAATATCGGGCCCTGCGCAGCAACATAGCATGAAAAGCCACTGCAACATCGCGCCTCACGCAGCCGTGCCAACGCGAAACCACGCATAGCGACTTTCGACGCGCGCCGGAACTTGTCTACAGAAAGGGGTGCGACGCACAGTGCCTACTTTGTCAGTGTGACGCAACAGTCCCACTGCGACTTGCCGCAAAAAATTGAAGCACCGACATGGGCATTCCTGAAATGCTGCGCCTGCCATGAAAAGCGGACGGCGCCACACCCAAAAAGGCGTGTTGACGCGTGATCCCACACGTCTGAATCTTGCCAGACAAAGCACCCCAGCACGACTATCACGACCTTCACAAACCGCGTGCCCGCGTTACAGCCAAATTGGCTTTGATTCCGGGGAGGTAAGGAGGGCTGCCAACGGCAAAGCACGGCCGAGTGAACACCCTTCCACCCCCAGGTCCGTGAAGATAAACGCGGACGCTTGGCTACGCATCTAGGAAATTGGGAGACTGTGGACATATATAGTGTGAAAGATTCTACACGGCAATTTCCGGCATGTAAACTACACTATTGAATTCAATCCGGGATGCAGGACTGCAAAAGTGACACTTGCAAGCGGGCCGAGCGAAAGCCCGAAATAAACATCGCCGGATACAGCCTATTTAGAATGAGCCCGGTGTGTAGCTGAAACTTGGCCGCAGGCGTGAAATCCCGAAATTTTGTTTTGAAGAGCTTGCGCCAAAAGCAGCGCCTCTGCCGCCATCTCGCGCTGGTGCAGGGCCACTTCCTGATCTGCGGCTGCCACCTGTCATTGCAATGCATCTTTCACATCTTTGGGCCGCTGCTTGTTCTTATGAAAACATCCCAGCATCACCGAGGAAGCGCCTTCATAGTTTGCTGCAAGAAGACCTCAAATATGTTCAGCGGCCCCTAGGCCCGCCCTAATTTCGGCCGGGCTAAATTCTCTACCCAATAGATTGAATTAGATTATTTTTGGTCTATAAACTATTTTGTAGAAATCTACCGATTTCTTGAAAATCTATCGATTTTTAGATTTTCAAAATAGACAGAAAAAAGTTAACTAAATAGACAGAAATAATCTACCGATTTCTTAGAAATCTATCGATTTCCTAGACCTCGTTTTGAGCAAAACTCCGACCAAAGTCCGACCAAACTCCGACCCTGGAGCCACAAAGTGTTGGAAGGGTTGCAAAATTGGCCAGCCAAACTCCCATCAAACTCCGACCCAGGACCAAACAAGGGGGGCGAAAGTCCGACTTAGTTTCTACCAAACTACGACCCCACGTCCGTCGCCAAATCTAACTAATAGATAGATTTTTTCTAACTAATAGGTAGGAAAAAAGCTACCGATTTCCAGGAAATCTATAGATTTTACTAATTCTAGGATTCTGACTAATTCAATCTATTGGGTATCCTTTCGCTCCAAACCAAGAACAGCACCCTTAGATGCGGGGCAAACCATTGTTCCTAACCACCCGCGTCAGCCCGAGCTGCAGCAGACACCACGTTCAGGACGGCAAATCCTTGGCCGCGCAGATGTGCAGGCAAAAGAAAGCGAACTCAACTTTGCCTGCCCTCTTAAAAAGCAGCCCCAATTGAACCTTCAACCGGGACAAGGATCCCACCAAGCAGCGGTAGACAATGAACCCAAATGAGTACCTGGGATGCCAAGGGGCCAGGCCTGCTGATCTGTCACATGATAAGTTGTGCAAGCACAAAAAAGCAAAGGAGGGATAGAGCCGGAGTGACGGAGACATGTCAATGAGCCACCTTGCGGTGCTTTGTAAATGCTTTTGTGACTTTCTTGGCTGCCGTGAATCTCTCTCTCTCTCTCTCGCTCTCGTTCTCCCTCCCAGTGAAGGACAAAGAAAACGCACATACACATATAACCGCACCCCTGCAAAACGAGAAACTCATGGTTGTGGCTGAGCAAGCTGCCCCAAAAACAATCGCGCAATATCGCGCGCGTTTCAAGGCTCGATGCCCCAAACCAACCCCTGGAAAACTGCGCATCTTCACCCCTTCCCGGGCGCACCACTCGCTGACGCAGTCCACCAAAACTCGACAAGGCGGAGCCCAATTTGCCATTAAAACCTGCTGCGGATGGGTGCGTGGCTATGATGATGGTGGTGAAGATGATCATCGGGGCATGGACCATGATGGTGGCAAAGATGATGACAAGGGCAGCAAGGAAAACGGCAATGAAGACGAAGAGGGCAGTAGCAACGTGGCAAGGGGGAGCAATGATGTTTTGTGGGGCAAGGGCCAGGACACTGGAATGATGATTTGGCAATGAAACATGGCTAGTGGTGGTGGTGCTGCTGCTGCTGGTGGACGTGGTGCTGCTGATGATAATGATGATGATGACGATGATGATGATTATGATGATGATGCTGAAGACGATGAGGAGGAATGGTGATGATAACCATGATGATGTGAATGCCGATAAAGGCTTTGACTGCCAGAACGATGCGGCACAAGGGTAGTAATGCCGGTGGCGCAGGCAGTATCAAATGATGATGGCGCTGACGACACTGCGCATCATGGCACAGATGGTCACTATAAGCACCACTATAAGCTGCCGCTGAATGTGATGGTGATGCTGATGAACAATATGGCGCTGACGATGCCCGCCCTTGTGACCGCGGTGTTGGCCAGAAGATTATGGCAGCAAAGCCCCCAAACCCGTCTGCAAACCACACAACGAAGCCGCGCTTTCTTTAGTGCATGGTAAATGAGAAGGCCGAACGCAGCCCTGAGATGATGTTCCGTCAGCGGCCCTCTGATCACCGCGCCTCAAACATTGTAAGCAAAGTCGCTGTGAATGTGCCGAAGTAGCCTAGGCACAGGTTTGCAAAACGCGGCGGTGCTTTTTGCCTGCAATGCCCATGCTGGCTTCTGTTTTCCTTGGCGCTGAAAGGAAGCAAAAGTAGCCCATTACACATCAAAGAGCAGCGCGCCCTTTGTTCTGCTGAGGAACGAAAGACAGCTTGCCGCGCTTCTGCGTCATTGCTTTCGTCGAGGAGAAAGCTTTGAACAGATTGCGCTAAAAGCATCCCAGCAATACCTGGTAGGAAAGCCACTTTGAGACAGGCTCCGGAAACGTGAACGTACCAGTATGCCCGCCAAAGCCTGCCATTAAGAATAACAAAATTGGGAAAACCAGCTGGGCCGGTGCCAAGGGGCATTGGATCACGGCCAACAGGCACAAGGACCAAAACAGCACTTCCTGCAGGGATCGGAGCGGCTTGGTTTAGATCATCCGAAATGACTTGCTGGTATTGTGGCTGTTCCGGGGCCCTAATGCTTTCAAAAGCGTTTGCCTTGCCTTCGGGTGCTATGCTCGCATGCACTGCCCTTGTCTTCTTTCTTGTCTCGCTTCATGTCTCCCTCTTTGCGCTGCCGTAGGATGCTGTGTCAGCCCCCCTGCAAGTCTCCCATCGTCTCTCTTCTTGCCGCCTGGCGCTGGCACCTTCTGGCAAGCTTGTCTCCAAATCCCTTCTGGTCACCTCCGGTCCCCCTTCTTGTCTTTCTTCTTGCTTCCCTTCCTGTCTCCCTTCTTTGCCTTGCTGCTGGATGTTCTTATTGCCTCTCGTCTTGTCCCCGAAAGCTGCCGCAAAGGGCCTTTCCCACGGAACTGCTGCCAAATTCAACTTTTCACTTCATCCACATGCCATAGATTATCCGCATCTCCGACATCCTTTACATCACGTACACCGTCTACACTTCATCAGCATCGCATACATCATCTCCATCATTAACGCGCTAACCCTCTACAAAGAAAACGTCATCTTGCAACATCTACACCTACCACATCACCTACATCGTCTACGGGTGATACCGGCGATCAACTTCTGAA
>CAMXCT020005606.1:0-13324 GCA_947184155.2 Cladocopium goreaui | reverse complement strand
AACGAACTGTGAACAAATGGGTTGCTCGATGGCGTGCTCATTGGGCCGTGCGACGGGGGCGCTTGCGGCCGACTGACCAAATCAATCCGGAAGACTTGCAGCAGAAGGCCTGCAAACTGTGAATGTCAGGTCCTATTTTTGGGACCGCCTGGGGGTCTCGAATTGTGGTCTTGTTTAAGTGGGGGGAGCAATTTTGGGGCCCAAAAACGGTCTCAATTTTGGGGCCGAATTTGGAAACAATTTTGCCTTTTTTGGTGAGACTTCATTGCAAGATGTTTCCGACCATGGCAGATCAATGTCTTCTGGAAGAGCATTTCCTACGTCACCGAGAAGGTCACTGGCAAGATTCTTTCGATCAACTTTGACGAGACTTCAATAGCATATTCCCCAATACCGGGGGCAGGGTGCATAGTAAACACAAGCATTGGAAGAAACATCCAGAAGTGCCACACATGAAAATCAGAAAGGATCGCCGGCGCGGCGCTTACACATACTGCGCTCTGATTTGCAGTGATCCAAGTATACAACCATTTCTTCCTCATTTCTTGATTAGCTCCCAGACGAGGCTACCGAGCTCTTTGCTGAGAGCGTACAACGCTTTGCCTCGTACGCAGCTGCAAATCATTCGTGGCAAGTCATCTTGGGTCACAGCTGATTGCATGCTGGTGATTTTACAAGCCGTGAAAAAGGCGCTCATGCCTTTTCTCGCAGGCATCTCACCAGTCATAATGTGGGACTGCGCGTGCCCACACCTGCCGAAAACTATTTTAGTAGCGGCAAAGCGACATGGATTTCAATTACTATATATACCTTAAGAGGTCCCTTGGCCTCTTTAAATGGTATTTCTGTCAATTTGGCAGAACTGTTTCTAAAACTTCAAGGACTATTTCTAAATGTGTTCAGGACCATTCCTAAAATATGTATATATATATACCCTAATATGACTTATATAACTTTATATCACTAAATGATCTAAATGAGATTCTACAAACTGAGATATGATCACATCAGGCTGCGGCCTTTTTTTTGCCCAACTGCGCATGGTAAATCCCACAGTGTTCACACTGTGGCAAGAAGCCAAAATGAGCCCACCATATCGAATTTACGGGATCTTTAGAAAGGAGTCATTTCCCTAACTGATTTTCAGAAATTCAAATTGAAGATGGCTGAAATTATTTCCCAATCAATTCATGGTGGTCTCCGCCTCCACCCTACATCTACACACCCCATTTTTTGGCTCTGTTGGCCTGACCATCTTTTTTCTCTTTTTTCTCAGTCTTCCGCTTTTTGGCAGCCACAGGTTTCTCCGTCTTCTCATCTTTGGAGGCTTTTTGAAGCCACTCATCCACCTTCCCAGCCAAGAGCTTTGGAAGATCCTGCTTCCCCATGCCAAAGCCGGCCATGTACTTGACAGCTGTGGCATAGAAGCCTGGGTGAGCTGACATGCCACCAGAACGTGGTCCACAATGTATACAAATGTCAAATGGGGCGTGTTGTATGTGATGGTATGCAAATGAAAACATGAAGTGATGCACCCATACTGTGATGTCGCGCAAAAGTGATATCATATCACCACGGTCGCATCAAACCATCAGATCTTGTGCTTTTCACAAATTCCAACACGCGCTCGGCGCGCTCGTCCACAAAACTCAAACTGCCACGAGCGCGCCGAGCGCGCCAAGCGCGTGTTAGTGTTTCACGAAAAGCAAACAAGCCCAAAAGCAAGTCTTAACTTCAAAGGATCATTGCAACATCCAAACTTGTCTCTGCCTCATGCTTTTTCTACAAACCCTAACGCGCGCTCGGCGCGCTCGGCGCGCTCGGCGCGCTCGGCGCGCTCGTCCATACAGCTTAAAACCAAAACCTGAAACATTTACTGAGCAAAAGGAAAGTATTGCAGAGATGCTTTGAAGGTCAGGACATAATATTGCTTTACACCTGTTTTGCTTTTCCACAAACCCTAACAGGCGCTCAGTGCGCTCGGCCAAAACAAACCCTAGCACGCGCTCAGCGCGCTCGGCCAAAACAAACCCTATAACATCCCTAACACGCGCTCAGCGCGCTCGTCCACAAACCCTAACCCCAAAACCCTAAGCTTTCTTGGTGCATATTTTACATAACTAGAGTGTTGCAAAGCTTGCTTTTTGCATATTTTACATAACTAGAGTGTTGCAAAGATCCTTTAAAAATCAAGCTTGCTCTTGGCTTTTTACTTTTTCAGAAACCCTAACGCGCGCTCGGCGCGCTCGACCACAAACCCTAAACCCAAACCCCTAAGCTTGCTTTTGCATATTCTGCATAAGCAGAATGTTCCAGAGATCCTTTGAAGGTCAGAATGTGACTTGCTGTTGGTCTTGTGCATTTCACAAATTCCAACACGTGCTCGGCGCGCTCGTCCACGAGCGCGCGCCGAGCGCGCCGAGCGTGCGTGTTAGTGTCTCACGAAAAGCAAACAAGCCCAAAAGCAATCTTAACTTCAAAGGATCATTGCAACATCCAAACTTGTCTCTGCCTCCTGCTTTCTACAAACCCTAACGCGCGCTCGGCGCGCTCGGCGCGCTCGTCCATACAGCTTAAAACCAAAACCTGAAACATTTACTTTGCAAAAGGAAAGTATTGCAGAGATGCTTTGAAGTTCAGAACATAATATTGCTTTACACCTGTTTTGCCTTTCCGCAAACCCTAACACGCGCTCAGCGCGCTCGGCCAAAACAAACCCTAGCACGCGCTCAGCGCGCTCGGCCAAAACAAACCCTAACACGCGCATTGTGCCTGCCGGCAATCCTCTGAGTGACTGACGCGCCACATCAGTAAAGCACTGCTTCGTGATAGGGTCGCCAACAGACACCTAAGCAAGCGGTTTGTGTAAACTACACCATGATGGATGATGATGATGATGATGATGATGGCGGCAGTGATGATGAACAGGATGAACCTGGTGATACTCATGTTGATGATCAAAATGATAACAGCAGTGCCACTGTTTCATTGCTCCTTGGGGGCTGGTGATTGCTGAATCAAAAGTTCACTGAAACATCTCGGAAACATGCGTTGTCAAGGCCCACAACTGGATTCTTTGTAAATGATGATTTGTTAAAGTATGTTATGCTATGCTCTCTTGTGCGAAGTCATCTTATGTTATGGTATCTTATGAAATTATGGCTATTACTATTACTATTGCCATTACTATTGCCATTACTATTGTTATTACTATTGCTATTACTATTACAGTATTACATGATAAAGAACATGTTATGATTAATGTATGTTATATACAATGCTCTGATATGATATGTGATGTGAGGTAGTGAGAAGCGGCTCTGAACGGTTCAGAGCTATCTATGGGAGGTTGTTTTAGAAATAGCGCTAAACGGCTCTAAGCGGTTCAGAGCTTTGTATAAAATCAAGTAAGAAATAGCGCCAAGCGGCTCTAAACGGTTTAGTTCTATTTCTAGTTATCGCCTGCCATTTTCCCAATTAGTCCAGAGCGGTTTAGAGCGGTTTCGAGCGGTTTCTAAATTTCATGGATTTTGGAACCGTGTTTGGGCAATGAGAGAAAGAACTAAACGGTTCAGAGCGGTTCAGAGCCATTCCTCGCAGATGTCTTTGAAACGGCTCTCAATGGTTTAGAGCGGCTTCTGGCACGTCCCAAAGTGCCCACGTAAAAAATACATCAAAAACATAAAATATAATATATAAAAATATAGTTTAAAAATATGAGAACAACAAACATAAATAATTCATCATCAATGGCTCAATGATTGATCAATAACAATAATTGACAAAGTCAACTGACAACCGGTGCCAAGAAGACGGTTGAACCAAGCCACTTCAAGTGAAGCATGGTTCAGATCCAACGCTTCAATCTCTCGGCCATTGAGGCCGAGGCCAGACAAGTCATGGTGCTTTGAAAAAACCATTGGCCCATTTGCCTTCCCCATCCTCAAATCCCGTTTTATCTTCTTCGCCAAGCTCACAATTTCAGCTCGACGTGCACCATCCTGGCTGGTTGGGCTTTGGGAATGGTCTGGCTGGCTCGGCTAATGGTTGAGAAATCTTCCTGCTCTGATTTAGAAACAGTATTGTACTGGTTTGATTTTAGAAATAGTCCTGGACTGATTTAGAAATAGTCCTGGATTGATTTAGAATTAGTTTTGTTTCTTTTTTTCTTTTACGGCCTCACGGAAGACCCAACGGCCCAACGACGGACTTGGGACAGCCCAAGAAAAGCCCCATCATAAGAACCAACTAAAGGGTTAATGAGCAATCCAGGGCCATGCGGTCATGTTCCCAATATGTCATCATCCAAAAAGGTCACATGAACTGAACAAGAAAGGCTGACCTTTTGACTGGTGCCTCACAACAGATGATAGCTGGGTCATGGATCTTCGTTGCTGGCTGGCAATGACACTGGCAACTACATGGTTTACGATTGTTTCGCGGCCGTGTTAAAAATGTCCATGGTGTGAATAGAAAATAAGCACGCCGCTATAGCGAAACACTATTTTTGCACACCCAGCATGTGAAAATGCATCATCGTCGTTTCAGAAAACTACTTGTTTTATTTGCACTGTCATCATCATAATGAGCATCATCATCATCATCATCATGATCATGATCATCATCATCATCATCATCATCAGCAGCAGCAGCATCCTCAACACCATATAGATCGTCAACATCATATAGATCGTCAGCAGCTGCAGCTAAGATATCTGGTTAACGTCCCCACCTACCCACCCGTAGCATCCACTTCATGTGCAATCATAACTACATGTTCTTAATCCCGATACAGCAGCGTAGCATGCACATGCATGGAAGGTTCCAGAGAACTTACAATAGCGTGGCACGACGTGTGAGTGGAAGGTAAAAGAGAGCTTACAGTAACGTAGCATGACGTATTAGTGGAAAGTTCCAGAGAACTTACAATAGCGTGGCATGACGCATGAGTGGAAAGTTCCAGAGAACTTACACTAGAGTAGCATGACGCATGAGTGGAAAGTTCGAGAGAACTTACAGTCGCGTAGCATGACGTATGCATGGAAGGTTCCAGAGAACGTACACTAGCGTGGCATGACGCATGTGTCGAAAGTTCAAGAGAACTTGCAGTCGCGTAGCGTGACGTATGCATGGAAGGTCCCAGAGAACTTACAATAGCGTGGCATGACGTATATACCGTATGTATGAGTGGAAAGTTCCAGAGAACTTACAGTAGCGTAGCATGACGCATGCATGGAAGGTTCCAGAGAACGTACAGTAGCCACAGAGAAGCATGTTCGTCCTCCGCAAGTTCACATGAACGTTAATACATGCCCCACCCCACCCCAGCCCACCCGTGCATATATTCACCTACCGGCAGCCACAGAGAAGCATTTTCTTTCTCCGCAAGTTCACATGAACGTTAATGCATGCCCCACCCCACCCCACCCCAACCCAACCCTTCAGTTGCGTTGCGTGCCACTTACAAGGAACGTTAACATGCCCCACCCCACCCCAACCCTTGAAATGCATTGAAAAAGTAAAAGAAAAACCACTTCCTGCCACGGCCGTGCAGCAGTCGGTGTCCAACTACATGGTCCTATGCTATGCGCACACAAGTGGATGGGCATGCCATGCCAGGTGAAAACAAGAAAAAATACAGTACAGTACATATCCAATCTTAGTGGGCCATAGCCCATAGCTCATTAACAGAAAGTAACAATAAGTAAAGGAAAGGAAGGTACGGAATACAAAACCCGTCTGCCACTGCATTGTAACCCCGTATTCAGAAACATAGGAACTTAAGAAAAAACATCATCACACAATCCTGATCGACACATTTCAAAGAGCACGCCTGAACGTCAGATCATCAACCACCAAGCAATTGCGTGAGAAAACGAGAATGAGTTGCAAGCAGTGAATGCCTACTGGACACAATTATCTATCTAAATATGATATGTAATTTGTTTGGAATTCTATATGCCCCAGGATCCTCCAGGATCTATGGATATCTTTGGGACTGATATTTGATCCTCAGATTGCAGGTTTGCTGGAGTACGATGCTTGATCTTATGGTTTAATGCCAAATTGTCCTTGCTGTTTCCAACTCGATCCACTCCAGATCAATCTTTGCGAATTTGATCACACACTTGAAATTTGTTTGCTTTCCTTTTTTGGGATTGCACCCAAGTATTTTTTGTTCTTTAATTCGAACCGCAAGCATTTTTTTCTCAGCACACCTGTCATCGCGCATGTTCTCACCGATCCATCCATATTCAGAGTGGCCAGCACTGAGTCTTCAAGTCTGTGTTTGTGAACAAGACCCGCTTTTCAATCAGAAGCTCAATGAGCTCATGCAGATCTTTGTTAGATTTTTGATCAAGTGTCAAAAACATCCCAGATCTCCAAAACACAGCCATGCTCCTTTTTGTAAGCTTATGGCCCATTGTGCAATACAGGAGCCTGTTCACTCTGCATTGGAACAGCTCATGCGCGTGGCGTTTCACCGGGTCATTGGGATACCTTATCACGCAAAACACACAACACAAACGCATTTTTTTTGCACAGTGTTTCCGAGACAAAAAAGACGCGGGCTGCAGTGGTGGCCCAAAATCCTCCAACTCTAGTGCGAAAACGTGCCATGGTGGCTGTGTCTTAGGTGGCTGTGGAGGGCCTTTCACACGACGGCCTCAGTTTGCATACTTACATACACTCATATTGTTATCACTGCACCTGCCACAAGTACACTCACAGAGACACCATGCCTTATCGCCAGACCTGCCACACAAACATTGTTCTTGCCACACCTGCCACGCGCGCGCACCAACACTAATTTGTTTAACACATATTTTGGCCACACCTGCCACGCCCACAAGCACGCAACACTTCACATATATTCTTGCCACACCTGCCACACACAGAATCACATAGCTCATATATTTTGGCGGCGCCTGCCACGGAGAACCACAGACACGAAAAACGAAAACAAAACAAAAAAACAAAACAACACCTTCCACAAAGTTCGGAGCAACGCTTCTTTGGAGGCTCTTCCTTGCTCATTGCACCCATTGCTATTGATATGCACGGTTCAGTTTTTTGATCTTTGGAATTGCTGCGGTTCCGAGCGACATCCACCAAAAAATCCCAAACTTCGTTTGCAACACACATGGTTCTTGGAAAGCGGTTTTGTCACCATATTTTCCCGAAACCAAGACATTAAAAACAACAATGGTGAATTTGCAATCTTGAAGTTGTTGTGATGTGCAAGTGGCCACATAAAATTACACTTTCTAGATTCTAGAACCAATGTGTTTTTTTACAAATAGATTTGGATATTTTAGAAATAGCTCTATATATTTTAGAAATAGCACTTTATATGTTAGAAATAGCCCTGACATGGCCACAGACAAAGAGGCCAACCGATGTCTTAATATATACCAGCATCTACAACAAGTTTACTCCAGCCTTTGGACGTCTTCGCCTTCTGGCGCTTCAAGTCGTACTTGCGTCAGAAGTACCGAGAACAGAGGCAAACAGCTGCAGAGGGGCAGCCAGAACCATTGGCTTGGCTTTGGCAAATTTCTCAAGCACACAAAGAGTGCTTTGCATGCCACAACTGGTCGGGGGCCTTCAAGTCTGTTGGGACCTCCCGGGATGTTTCACATTTACACTCAGCCCTGGCTTCTTTTATGGCACACCCTGTTTCTTTTCCTGCGGTGGTGAAACCGACCAAGGAGGAAGGAGGAAGGGACGTGCAATGATCTGCCGAGCTCGGCGCGACCGAACGACCAAGATGCCCCCCCGCGACCCGCCACGCGTATGCCGAGCTTGACTTTTTTTAATTATTAAACGCAGGGCTGTTCGCAGATTGTACCGTGCGTTTGAAGCAGGGCATATGATGAAAAGCTTGAGATGAGAAGATGCGAGTCTTCGGTCCCCAGTGAGCCAACGCTGGGGGCACTGTTGTGTGCCCCCCCCCCCCCGCCCCCCCTGTGTTGTGTGTGTGTGTGCGTTAATTGCCGCACTGCAAGGGTCCATCATATTGAAGCTTCAAGTGTGACCGTTTTTGGGGCTCTCAAACCAGCCCCATTTATGTTGCAGTCCCAAGACGGCATTAGACTTGTGGACACATTCCTTCCCGCAGCCTTTTTCAGACTCACAGATATTGCTGCTTCGCAGTTCAGTCAACATGTCTGACACAGCAAATGATGAAAGCGCAGCTGGCAATGGTGCAGATGGAAGACCTGATGGCGCGGCTGTGCCAGTGCGCGCAGCTGTGCCAGGTCAGCTGCCTGGCTTGCGTGCTGAAAGGCAGGTTTTAAAGCAGCAGCTGAAGGCCGCCACAAAGCAGATACGGAATGAGGTCAGGTGTGTGCATGTGTGCAAAAATCAGCCGTAGGTGTGACAAAGGCACCCGGTTTCATTCATGTTCGAAATTTTGCAATCAATCTTGGATTCCAGCTTGCCACCAATTAGGCTTTCATTGCAGGCAAACATGTGTTGTAATCAAAACCTGCCATTGACCAATTTTTTTGATATGAACAGCGTCTGGAACCCATACAATCAATTTTGGTAAACCCCTAATTCCACTTTTCGTGGCAGGCGAAGTATTTGGTGAACCTCTGGTCCCAGTTTTCGTGGTGGGCGCAGTATTTGGTAAGCCCTCAAATGCATTTCTCGTGGCAGGCGCAGTATTTGGTGAACCTCTGGTCCCACTTCTCGTGGTGGGCGCAGTATTTGGTAAACCCCTAATTCCATTTTTCGTGGCAGGCGCAGTATTTGGTGAACCTCTGGTCCCAGTTTTCGTGGCAGGCGCAGTATTTGGTAAGCCCCTAATTGCTCTTTTCGTGGCAGGCGCAGTATTTGGTGAGCCTCTGGTCCGAGTTTTCGTGGCAGGCGTGGCACAAACGTTGGGTTCCAACGTTATGCTTGTTTTTCGTGGCAGGTGTGGGACAAAAGTCGAAATCGTAACGTTGGATGCGGCCAAAAAAAGAATATTATATTCTATTTCAAACCGCGTTCCAACATTATGATTTCCACTTTTTTGTGAAACTGTCGCAAAAAGGATCGTAACGTTGGATTCCAAAAAACGGGCCAATGGCGGTTTGGGGGACGCCTTCCCCCCTCGTTCCCTTTCCCCCGTGACCCCACCCCTCCTTTTTCCCTTTGGGGTAGGTCAGGGATGTTCCGAGAGGGGTGTTTGCGTTTTTTTCCCCCCCACTTCTTTTTCCCCTTCCCCCCTTTCCCCCTCCCTCTTCGTTCTGCCCCTTCCCTCTCCCCCCTCCCCCCCTTTCTCCCACCTTCCCCCACCCTCCCTTCCACTTCTCCCCCCCTACCCATCTCTTCCCCCTTTCCCTTTTCCCCTCTATCTCCCCCAGTCCCCCCCCCCCCCCACGGCGCCGCCCGCATGCTTTCCTAGCAAATCGTAAATCGCATTGGAACTGGCCATCTCATGCTGATTCCAGGATGCTTCAGATTGTCATTTTTCGTGGCAGGCGCAGTATTTGGTGAACCTGTGTTCCCATTTCCTGCAAGATTTGTAGTACAAAGTAGTACTGGGAAGTACGGTCCTGCAAGCTTTGTAGTACAAAGTAGTACTGGAAAGTACGTTTCTGCAAGCTTTGAAGTACAAACTAGTACTGGCAAGTACGTTCCTGCAAGCTCTGTAGTACAAAGTCGTACTGGGAAGTAGGTTCCTGCAAGCTTTGTAGTACAAAGTAGTACTGGGAAGTACCTTCCTGCAAGCTTTGTAGTACAAAGTAGTGCTGGGAAGTACGTTCCTGCAAGCTCTGTAGTACAAAGTAGTACTGGCAAGTACGTTCCTGCAAGCTTTGTAGTACAAAGTAATACTGGCAAGTACGTTCCTGCAAGCTTTGAAGTACAAAGTAGTACCGGCAAGTACGTTTCTGAAAGCTTTGCAGTACAAAGTAGTACTGGGAATTACGTTCCTGCAAGCTTTGTAGTACAAAGTAGTACCGGCAAGTATGTTTCTGCAAGCTTTGTAGTACAAAGTAGTACTGGGAAGTATGTTCTTGCAAATTCTGTAGTACAAAGTAGTACTGGCAAGTACGTCCCTGCAAGCTTTGTAGTGCAAAGTATTTGTTAAACCCCTAGTTTCATCTTTCGTGGCAGGCGCAGTAGTGGGCGCAGTATTTGGTAAACCCCTAATTCCATTTTCGTGGCAGGTGCGGTATTTGGTGAACCTCTGGTCCCAATTTGAAAGTTTAGTTGTGTGTTTTTCTTGGCAGGCGCAATATGTGGTGAACTTTGTGTTTCAGATGCTGCTCCACAATGTTATAAAGTGACATAACCATGAAGATTTGATGTTGGTGCCGATCCCGCTGACACGGCGTGTGTTCACCACAAACCATGACCTTGCTCAGTTCTGGCCAGTGGAATATTTCACGCCCAACCACAAGGGTGCCATCGACAGACGCACAGTCTGGGTGGAGTGTTCGAAGAAGGTGTTCAAGTCCGAGGACCGGCTGGCCCATGCAAAACGGAACGTTACAAACTGCAAAACGGAACGTTACAAACGGCCATCCAAAGGAGGCCAACAGCATAATCATGTTCCTGTTTTGTTTTGAATGCGATGTTGTCAAACATGGATCCCCCTTGGAATTTCCTCTACGAAATGGGGGGGGTTAACCCCCAGAAACGGAACCAAAATGATATAGGTCTTTTTTTTAGCTTTTTTGGAAGGGTTGGGTGAAACCATTTTGTAGTGCCCAAAAAAATTGACAAACCAAACTGTAGTGATTTTTTTAAAAAAAAGTGCCCATTCAATTTTGGCCAAGAAAATTATAAACCAAACTGTAGACTTTGTCGGTGGTCCGGTGCTGGTTTCTAAGAAAACTGAAAAACCAATTTGTAGTGACTTTGTGTTTTCATTTGTGATAAGTGCTGATTTCCAAGAAAATTACAGAACCAATCTGTAGTGACTTTGTGATGAATGATGAAGATTATGAAGAATGTTTTGTATTGTTTTTATTGTTTTGTGAGATGTGAGATAGTTGGGTGCAGCCAGTGCAGAGGTTTGCTGCCGGTAGTTTGGCTATGCGTAGCTATTCAGGAATGGAACGACAAAGTGCCGCAGCCACAAGGGTAAAAAAAACAACCGCCAGATTCACATGTGCATGGTAATGCATGGTAATGCATGGTGATGCATGGTGATGCATGGTGATGCATGGTGATGGGAGCGGTGGATAGTGGTGGGAGATGGTGGGAGGGGGATTCTGGATGATTCATGATGATTCTGGAATCACCCGGAATCTACTTTTACAATCTTTTACAATCTTTTACATACAGATAGACACAGATTTATATATATATATATATATATATAGATTTAGCATGATTTAGCCTTACAGAATGGTTTTGTATTTTTTTGCTGAAAACAACGAACAAACCTACAAAATGGTTTATAGTTTTTTTTGAAAAATGCCAACCCATAGTTCACAAATAGGTTTGGTTTTACAAAATGGCTTTGTTTTTTTTGGGGGGGAACTTTTCACAGATGGGTTTATGTGCCGAACAACTTTACAAAATTGTTTTGTTTTTCAGAAAAATGAAAAACTTTTGCTTTTCAATCAATACTACTAAATGGTTTTATATTTTTTTGGGGATTTGGCCAGAGATTGGGTTTGGCTTTACAAAATGGCTTTGGTACTTTTCAAAAAACAACGAGTACATCTACAAAATGGTTTCTAGTTTTTTTGGGAAAATGCTACCTCATTGATTCAAAAATGATTGAGCCTTACAGAATGGTTTATAAAATTCCTGGAAATCTGAAGATATCTGCAGTTTTTTCTACAAAATGGTTTGTAAAATAATTGCTACACAATGGTTTTTAAATGTTTTTCATCAAAAAAACATTTAAAAACCATTTTGTAGGGAGCCTTCAACCATTCTGTAGTGGGGTGGGTTTGGGTGCCTCTACGTTTTGGCTCCCCCAACCCAACCCCCCGAATTCCAAGTGGGATTGTTTTGCATTGTTTTATATTGTTTTGTGAAATGTGAGACAGTTGGGTGCAGCCAATCAGTGCAGAGGTTTGCTGCCGGTAGTTTGGCTACGTGTAGCTATGCAGCGATGGAACGACAAAGTGCCGCAGCCACAGGGGTAAAAAAAAAGAAACGCCAGATTCATATGGTTTCGTGCCTGGTGATGCATGGTGATGATTGGATATGAATGGATATGATTGGTGATGCATGGTGATGCATGGAGATGGGAGCGGTGGATAGTGGATGATACTGGATGATAGATGATGATAGTGGATGATAGTGGTGGGAAGGGGATTCTGGATGATTCATGATGATTCTGGAATCATCTGGAATCTATTTTTACAATCTTTTACAATCTTTTACATACAGATAGACACAGATTTATATATATAGATTTAGCATGATTTAGCCGTACAGAATGGTTTTGTAGTTATTTGCTGAAAACAACGAACAAACCTACAAAATGGTTTACATTTTTTTGAAAAATGTCAATCCATAGTTCACAAATAGGTTTGGTTTTACAAAATGGTTTTGTTTTTTTGGGGGGAACTTTTCACAGATGGGTTTATGTGCTGAACAACTTTACAAACTGGTTTTGATGTTTTTTCAGAAAAATGAAAAACACCTGATTTTTTTCAAGGAATACTACTAAATGGTTTTATATTTTTTTGGGGATTTGGCCAGAGGTTGGGGTTGCCTTTACAAAATGGCTTTGGTACTTTTCAAAAAACAACGAGTACATCTACAAAATGGTTTCTAGTTTTTTTGGGAAAATGCTACCTCATTGATTCAAAAATGATTGAGCCTTACAGAATGGTTTATAAAATTCCTGGAAATCTGAAGATATCTGCAGTTTTTTCTACAAAATGGTTTGTAAAATAATTGCTACACAATGGTTTTTAAATGTTTTTCATCAAAAAAACATTTAAAAACCATTTTGTAGGGAGTTTGGGGTTGGGTGCCTCTACGTTTTGGCTCCCCCAACCCAACCCCCCAAATTCCAAGGGGGATAAACATGGTTGAATTCATAAGAGATGTCTGCACTAGTGCTTTGGGACCTTCTGCCTCCTTTGGATGGGCGTTTCCAATGTTATGTTTTCAGTGGGTGTGAGTGGCGCCAGGATTGTTCTTCGAGCTTTTCTGGTGAAAATCTTCCTGCTTCAGCCGAATCTGGCACAGCTGCTGCGAGCAAGAACACTCCTGATGGAATTCTTCCTGCTTCTGTCGCAACTGGCGCAGCTGCATTGCAGGAACCTCTCATGCCATGGCCTTGTGATGAGGAGATTGAGGCAATGATGGACGATGCCTTTGAATTTTCGTGCGACTTTTGCGGGCCCAAAAAAGA
>CAMXCT020005605.1:0-13422 GCA_947184155.2 Cladocopium goreaui | reverse complement strand
CACCCAGAGACTCTGCACCCAGAAACTCTTCTTGCACATACTTTTCACCCATATACTTTTCACCCAGAGACTCTTCACCCAGAAACTCTTCTTGCACATACTTTTCACCCATATACTTTTCACCCAGAGACTCTTCACCCAGAAACTCTTCTTGCACATACTTTTCACCCTTTTCATCCAGAGACTCTTCACCCAGAAACTCTTCTTGCACATACTTTTCACCCATATACTTTTCACCCAGATCTTCACCCAGAAACTCTTCTCGCACATACTTTTCACCCATATACTTTTCACCCAGAGACTCTTCACCCAGAAACTCTTCTTGCACATACTTTTCACCCATATACTTTTCATCCAGAGACTCTTCGCCCAGAAACTCTTCTTGCACATACTTTTCACCCATATACTTTTCACCCAGAAACTCTTCTTGCACATACTTTTCACCCATATACTTTTCACCCAGAGACTCTTCACCCAGAAACTCTTCTTGCACATACTTTTCACCCAGAGACTTCTCACCCACGGACTCTTCACCCAGAAACTCTTCTTGCACATACTTTTCACCCATATACTTTTCAACCAGAGACTCTTCACCCAGAAACTCTTCTTGCACATACTTTTCATCCATATACTTTTCACCCAGAGACTCTTCACCCAGAAACTCTTCTTGCACATACTTTTCACCCATATACTTTTTACCCAGAGACTCTTCACCCAGAAACTCTTCTTGCACATACTTTTCACCCAGAAACTCTTCTTGCACATACTTTTCACCCATATACTTTTCACCCAGAGACTCTTCACCCAGAAACTCTTCTTGCAAATACTTTTCACCCACAACTTTTCACCCATAGACTCTTCTTGCACATACTTTTCAACCATATACTTTTCACCCAGAGACTCTTCACCCAGAAACTCTTCTTGCACAGACATTTCACCCATTACTCTTCACCCAGAGACTCTTCACCCAGAAACTCTTCTTGCACATACTTTTCACCCATATACTTTTCACCCAGAACTCTTCTTGCACATACTTTTACCATATACTTTTCACCCAGAGACTCTTCACCCAGAAACTCTTCTTGCACATACTTTTCACTCATATACTTTTCACCCAGAGACTCTTCACCCAGAAACTCTTCTTGCACATACTTTCACCCATATACTTTTCACCCAGACTCTTCACCCAGAAACTCTTCTTGCACATACTTTTCACCCACATACTTTTCACCCAGAGACTCTTCACCCAGAAACTCTTCTTGCACATACTTTTCACCCATATACTTTTCACCCAGAGACTCTTCACCCAGAAACTCTTCTTGCACATACTTTCACCCATATACTTTTCACCCAGAGACTCTTCACCCAGAAACTCTTCTTGCACATACTTTTCACCCATATACTTTTCACCCAGAGACTCTTCACCCAGAAACTCTTCTTGCACATACTTTTCACCCATATACTTTTCACCCAGAGACTCTTCACCCAGAAACTCTTATTGCACAGACTTTTCACCCAGAAACTCTTCTTGCACATACTTTTCACCCATATACTTTTCACCCAGAGACTCTTCACCCAGAAACTCTTCTTGCACATACTTTTCACCCAAGACTCTTCACCCAGAAACCCTTCTTGCACATACTTTTCACCCAATGTCCTTCTCTCTCCATTCTCCCCTAACTAGCTGGCCCATCTATCTGTCCATTGACTGAGCCCAGAAAATCCCAGAAAACCGGACCTAGGGGGAATCGATACCCACCGTCACTGTTTCGCCACCTGGTACATTACCCTGCAAAACCATACTTTGCGCGGTCCTAAAACACCACCTATTTACGCCGTTTTCGGCCCGTTTGACAGCTACCCCGCCCCAGACCCCCTATTCTCACTTCGTTCGCAAATAACAACTAGCCAGCTTCCCGGCTGGCTTTCGTAATAACAATGACTTAATGACATCTCGTGGCTGGCCTATTTCATTTAATGATGACCGGTTGCTATTGTTTTCCAAATGTCTTGGGCTGCCAGCTTGCTGCTCTGGTTTTTCTCGGAGAAAAGACCGTGATGGATATCAAATGACCTAATGCTGAATAGTGTTGAACGAAAACATCAACAGATCCAAAGAGAGATTATTCTCCTGGCTTGTTGGATTTGACATGTACCATTTCCCCCCACCTGATGCAGAACATACTGCGCAATGTTCTCCTCCGTCACATCCTCGGCATTCTCAACGAATTCCACTGCTTCGGGCCTCAACAAAGTCACAGCAATGTCCAGCGCAGTCTGATTGGTTTCATTGATGGCCGGCCGGTTGTGCCCCCTTTGGTTCTTCGGCCCAGCACCCTCCAAGGTGCCATAGAGGAAAAACGAGACCTTCGATCCCCAGAGCTTCTCATGAAAGGGTCGGATTTGAGAAAAGACCACAGGAACTGTGAAGGTGCGAAGATTTCCTGCTATGCAAACAGCAACACCACGTGGGGCTTTCGTAAATGCTGCTGTCGGTGGCAGAATGGTAGTGGTGTTGGTAGTAGTGGTAGATGTAGTGGTAGATGTAGTGGTAGATGTAGTGGTAGATGTAGTGGTAGATGTAGTGGTAGATGTAGTGGATGTGGTATCTGGGAGACTTTCGGCAGTTGTTGCAATCACATCTCGTTCAAAGTTGGGTTCTTCAGTCACTACAAAAGTAGTTTCCGGGTGAAATTTTGTTTCTGTAGAGAGTAGAACCGCTGCAGTCAAGCACATCATCAGCAGGGCACACCAGGAAGACTTCCACTCCATCGCATTACAACACAGGTCTGCCATTTCGTCCACAACTAAAGAACCTTTTGCTGAACGTTTGAACCGATTTGCTGTTCCAGATGCCAAATATCTACAGTTTCAATTGATTCACCTTCCCCTCGTTTAAGTGAAATAATATGAAATAATCATATTTGCAAAATAAACCCTCAGCGTCTGCGACTAGAAAACAACCTGGTCACTTTTAGTACTAGCCCATGCTTGGGGTGGTTATAATCCTATCCCCATCAATCAATGAGGATTTCTATCTCTACACAAAATACATCGCTAGTTTTGATGGCATAAACGCAAGGTATATCCCTTTATCCCTGGTTTCCATACATACATCATCATGTATATCCTATCCCAGCAGCCCTTCATTTTCCGGAAACAATCCCATAGAACGAATTGTTTTCCCCACGCGTCCCGATGATGTACCCCCATGAACCCCCCATACACCATCCAGTGAGGACTTATATCCCCAAACGTAATTCCCCGCAAATCAGTGGACATGATTGCGTCAAAATTATGTCAACTATATCTCGATAAAGTGACACTTGTATTGTCAGAATGGATTTTGCATGTCTATCTGTCTGGGGGTTGTTATATATCCCCATGATTCAGCATAAACCACCCGTTTGAATCCCACATCATTCTATCCCTATTCGAAGGAAATTTAGAAGCCAAACTTCCGACAATATGGACAGATGGAAAAGAGTCAGAGAAGAGAAAGGGTCAGAAGAAAGAAGATCAGAGAAGAGAACGCGTCAGAAGAAAGAAGATGCAGGTGTGCGAAAAAGCAGAAAAGTCGCGAAACACTGTATTTTTCCTATGTTTTGGGCGAAAAGTAGGCTCGCTAAAGCGGCGTGTGCGGAGCCATCTGGGGAGATGAGAGATGAAAAATTGCACGCCGCTGTGGCGCGAAGCAGATTTTGAAGTCAGTCAAAAAGCTATAAACACCTCACGGAGCACTTTTGAGATTTCAGATGTTCAAAAAGTGTACATCGTTGTGGCGCAAAACACATTTCGAAGTCAAAGTGTTAAAAACTGACGGGTTCGGAGCACTTTTGGAAGTTGAGATGTTGGAAAAGTGCACGGCGTTGTGGCTCGAAGAACGTTTCGAAATCAAATTGCACAAAACACCTCAGCCTCGGAGCAGTTTTGGAGGTTGCGATGCTGAAAAAGTGCAAGCCGTTGTGGCAAGAAGCACATTTATCATTTTGAAGTCAAAATGCGCGACACACACCACGTTCGGACCAGCTTTGGACATTGAGATGTCGAAAAAATGCACGCCGTTGCGGCGGGAAGCACATATCGAAGTCAAAATGTGAAAAACACATCACGTTCGGACCACCTTTAGACGTTCAACCGCAGCACACTACACTACACTACACTACACTATAACTACAACAAACACTACTACTGCTACAGCTACAGCAGCAACAGCAGCAGCAGCAACAACAACAACAACACCTGCTGCTACTACTACTACTACTTCTTCTACTACTACTACTACTTCTTCTACTACTACTACTACTTCTACTACTTCTACTTCTACTACTTCTTCTACCATATACTACTACAGCTACAACCACAACCAGTTGTGGGTGAGTGACCATTGCAACCACTCCAAAAAGCACAGCTCCAACCACCTTTCGGTCGATCAGTTCGCTCTGCCATCCTTGCATCACAACAACTCACCTCTCCTATAGTTTCCTATCTTTGAAACTTCCGCCACCGCCTTGTGAGGCATTTTCCTGGTGAATACCCCCATTATATCAATAATTCCGAAGGTCAGCATCAGCACCATTCCTTTACCCCCTTACAGCAACTTCCAAAATGAGTCAAAATGATAAATAAATGTCACTAAGACAGTGGTGCATTGTTGTTTCTATCTTTTTGTGGCTTTACTGAGTTTACTGCCATGTAAAGCCTCAAAGGCCTGGGGCGGGATGTTTTCGACAAAGTTCTGAGGGACGGACCATGCCCAGGCCAGCTAAAGCCATGGCCAGGCGAATCGCGTGATCAACGAGGTTGTTGACGTCGTACATCTCTGCGACAAAGGAATCTGCAGTTGGAAATGTTGTGGTTGCCCCGAAAATTTGATAGTGAACATCATATTTCCATGCAGAACTGCAATTTTGGGAGATCCCCCATCATTAGACACATCAATAGAACTGCTTTGGGAGATCCCCCATTAGACTCCACATGACAGTGCCAGTGCCTCATCTCAACAGATGGCTCCACTGGTTCTCTGACCCAGGTAAAGTTAAACCATCCAAGGTTTGATGCCATCTATCGTAACAAAAATAACAACATAAAAATATGGTTTGGTCAATTTTGTTTGAGCCATACTTTGAATAGGGGGCGAAACATTGAGTATTATATAATATGATATGATGAAGAAAAATAGATTCACTATTTTTTGATTTGTACGGGAAATTTTAAATACAATGAAAGGAATTGAGCTATCTGCAGAAAATTGCAGGACAACTCCTCCAAATAGACTTTCAGTGTTACAGTACTATGAAATTGAACCCTAAAAATTATAGCAAACAAACAAAAAACGCAACATATATAAGATAATTGTTTGAACAGTAATATTGCTTATTAAAACCATGAAAAATACTTTGAAAAACAACAAACAATATACAAACATACAATTTTAATATTACAATGTCTTAATTTAAATTTAAAGATATGTCAAAATACAATTAAGATGTACCAGAGCCTGTGGTAAACCTGCCATAAAACATCCCAGTCACCAATAATCATCCCATTGCTGCTATCCTCAATTTCATGAACCTCGGGGATGGTTTGTTACGATTGGTTCACCACAGCGATCCTCATATTGTAATCCAAAGCCTCCACGGCTACGATGGATCCATTGACCTGAGCCGGGCTGATGGTGCTGATGGTCATGTCAACAGAATCAGATTTATCATCTGGAAGGGCTTAAAGGGCTATAAGTTTGTCCTTTGTCCTGGAAATGGAGCATTTTCCAAAATGGCAATTTTGGTTCGCCAAAGTGATGATAAACAATTAAATGTCTTGGGGTTACCACCTTTTGGGACAAACCGACCATGTTTTACTCAGTTCTATAACCCCCACATCTGTATCACTGCAGAGCATCAGCGTCTAGCCACCAGTGAGAACAGCGTGGACCACACAAAATTCGTGGTTGGCATCGCCAGCCAAACACGTTGCCTCCAGCATGGCTCTGAGAGTTGAGTAAGTATACACCTGGGGGATATGTTGGGATATCATAAACAAAAATACCATCGGGTGATCAAACATGCGTTGTTGGAAAATCCCCCAACTGTGGATGATTTTCTCATTGAAACCTCTGTTTTGTACGGGATTGCCCAGCTAGCCATGTTTGATTACCAGAAGGTAACAAAGAACAAATGAGCCGTGATCAATAGGTCTTGCCTCAGTAGTTGCACGCTGCCAAAGGCTGGAGAGGGAAAAAGTGTTGACCACTAAAACAACGAAGGATTTCACCACCTTAAACCGGGGTGCAAAGATAACACCAAGAATGTGAGTTTGAAAGACCTATTTGAACTTTAACCACTTTTTTGACAAAGTTAGCTTAACTTAACTGTTAGGTCCTTAATCCGTTTTAATCCTGGTAGGGGAAATGATCATTGTAGATTCCCCGCGAAAGAATGACTCGTTATTCATCCATCCCAAGTTCGGCGTCAATAATTTTTAGCCATGCCCAAATCGTCAGAATTTAAACCAATCGTAGAAAACCCAATCAAGATGGGTGCTCCATCACGGTCCCCAGTCCCTGCCTAGTGCACCGATATGGAATGCACAAGCCCACGAAGGTATAGACATGGACGTCATGACCATCACAATCTGACATCTCGCTCAAATGCCATGGATGGAATGAAACAAACGTGTCAAAAGGTGGCAAACTACAACAATATCTACTCAGTTAAACTACCACAAACAAGCGGAAAGATATTTCGATGTGATTACACATGACTACCCATAATTCGAAGAAACGAGGAATTTGATATCCAAACGGTTTGCAACTCTAATAGGAAATGACTTCTGCAGCTACATGGGACCACATTTCCTCCCAAGCAACTCCCTGTGGCAAACCTCGGACTGACGTACTTATCACTGGGCCTTTGTTCAATTCACCAAGGATGTTTGTAGACCCGTCCCTGTCAAACACTTTCCCTCCTGCGTTTTCCTCTAATGCCCCATGGGCCTACATGGACACTGGCGCCACTTGAAACCGACCCACTTTGCATTGTTAAAACTAGATGGGACGACTGCAAATAGGTACAATGGAAGCATGACGGCTAGCAGCCACCTCAAGTTTGGGCAAATACAGTGCAGGATACAGCAAAAGGATCTTGCTGCGGCTAGTGCGAAATCAAGGCAAACATCCGGAAATTGTTTGATTAAGTCAATGCAAATAAAACACTCCAAAACTCGCACTGGTAGGTGAAACTATTCAAACTTCACAAAAACAACATTGACAACTCAGCTCAGAACGCTGAAATCACAGCTGCTAACAATCGCTGACAATGCAGCAGAAAAACCTCGCAGATGAGCAGGGGGGTTTCAGTCCAGGGTGCAAAATTTGGAATTACTTGATGTCTGAAACTTAAAACATATTATATAAAACATGTCAAAAAAACAATGCCTATAAACGCGTTCCTGCAGTTTGCATGCAAAGACTGAAAAGTGTACCATTTCAGTTGGGAAATTGAAAAGCAGCGTGCAATTCATGGCGCTTGGCAGTGCGCCGAAGTTGAGGCTGTCGTCCCATTCAAGGCATGTTTTCGAGAATTCGTTTCAAACGCGCATTCTGAATGCAGAAAAAAACATATGTTCCGCTCAGTCCACGCTGTTCCTAGTCGGACTTTTTTCGAAGTTTCGTATTACTATCCATTCTAGGTTGTATGGAATTGTGATGAGTTGTTGCTCAACCCTGTTCTTGCGTGCCAACACATCACGAGTCTGCACGGGTGTGAAACTCAAAAATCAAAGATGCCAAACATTTGGGTGTGCCTGAAAAATATGCATAGCCCAATTTAGAAACCATTGGAGTACAGCATTTTCAGAGAATCCCATTTGCACGACCATCATGATAATTGAATCTCTGCTGAAAGCCTTTCATGTTGCTGCCGAGGATGCCATTGAACGAAATTTCACTGCAACCTACAATTAACAGCAGCATGCATTATTAGATGTAAAGCGTCAAGCAATGCACAACACCCTTCCAATCCTACACGCCCCTGGCACAACAACATCGACACAGCATGGCAAGACACACAGAACAAATTGTTGAGTGTATCGGAGCCATACTGATCGCCGCTAAGCCAGCAACCGAGTTTTGTCAGCTGTTCTGCCACAACGCCAAAGAAATGTGACGTCCAATGTCAACATGCAATGCGGCAACCACTGCGCCACCTTTTTAGATATGTTCAATTGGATCGTTCGCTTCATCTGTTGCCAAGATTTGGCCATTGGATGAGCTCTCACCCTAAAACTCAGGTCAAACTAAAGACTACAAGTAGGTTGAAGTTTCAAGACTATGTCTACCTTTCTGGTATTCACCTGATCAATTTTTGATCTAAGACGTAATTTGAAACAGCTAATTAGTTTGACCTGACTACATATAGGGCAACCACCCCAGGCGAAGCCTCCATGACCTCACTCGTTTTACCTTCGAGGTGGCTGGAGCTTCCAATTGAAAGTCATTGGACATTAACCGCTGATGCTCGCCGCAGCGTGCCTTGTGGCCTATCTGCAGTGCGAAAAGCATACTGATGGTTCAACGCAACACGCTTAATTTAAGGAGTTGCCAACAATCTCAGGGTGAAACATGGGTGAAGTGAAACATATCTTGGGTCATCTAATCTCGGCCTGACCTCCTTTGGAGGCGTTCAACGCTGAATCCACTTTCTTAGCTCAAACCGTCCACGCGAAATCTCCACGACCCCATTCTTCGAAACCTTCAGGAGCTTGGAGCTTCCAACTGCTCTTGGCCACATGCATGCGGAAAAGTCCAATGATGGACACGGCAGGGTACCTCAAATTGCAAGAAACTTGCGGCTCAGGGGTAAGGGACGAAAGGTGCATGAAAACACAGAGGGTACCAGTTGACCTGAATTTTAGCTAGTCCCAACCCACTGAACTTCTGATAATGAACTGGTGCCCATCGCTGGTCCAAAACATCCCTGAGCAAGACATCGAAGTGTCAGCGGAGCGCTGGTGGAGTCAGGGAGCCAGTAAAACACCCTCCCGCAACGGAAGACGGGTATGCCATGTCGTGGCTATCAAAATCGTGCTCCTCTTGTGAGCATTACACATGATGAAAAGCTGTGACGGATGTTCGTCCTCACAAATATAGTACAGTAATGTCAGTAATGTATTAAACCTTGCCCTATTGACGATTCCAATAATGCAGAGCATGCGGATGCTGCTGATGTTGCTACTGGTGGCAACCTGCCGACGGTGTCCCTGGGGGATTGATCCACGGCCAGACTGCTTGTGGACCACCCAAGGGGAGGGGCTGTTAACTGTGAAGGTTCACGTGGTTGGAAGTTCACGCGGTGAGCAGAAGCTAGCTTTCGTGAAAAACGTGTCCCTGTCTCATTTTAATTTTCACGCACAGCACAAACTCATGCAAATCACGCTCTCCGAAAGGCATTCGCAAGCTCCAGGCAAGAAACGTATAAATTACTTAATTTCTGCAAGTTGCATCTGTTTTCGGTGGGCTTGGAAGGGCATAGTTATAGGTTGTTCTGCTAGCCCTCGTCGGAGTTGTATCTCGCCTGCGTCTAGATCAATGGCAAACCCGAGGACATCCTGCACCTCCCACTCCTTCATCGCCAAGGCTTCACATCCAGTGAAATTGTGCCACATCTTGCAGCCTCGGCCATCAAAGGCCCAGCCATTCTGATCATCCCCGACACCCTTGCCATCAAACTCTCCTGCCTGGAAGTCAGGGGTCAGCCAACCAACTTGAGCGGCTCGAAAATCACTGAGGAGCTGGATCTCATAGTAAAATTTCCCGCTGCTCTGGGCCAAGTCCGGCAACCCGCAAGTGAAGAAACGGAAGGCATGTGGCGGTGCAGCGCGTGGCTTCAAGGCCGTGAGGCCAACCAGCTGAGGTCGTGGGCCGGCGACTGCACCTGCTTTCACCAAAGCATCAAGCACTGGGCTGTTGGGATGTCGTTCGTGCGCAATGTCAAGAGGTCGGGCGCCGCCGATGCCTGCATTCACATCCACTATGGCGAGCAAGAACTCCACTGTGGCCAAAATATGCGCAGCATTTCCTAGAAGTGCATGATGCAAAGCCATCTCCATGCCACAGCCAACCACCTGCAAGGCCTTCATCACTTCCAGACGGCCATAGCGGGCTGCAATGTGCATTGGGGTCAAGCCATACTTGTCGGCCTTGTTTACAGCGCAGCCGGCCTCCTTCAAGGCCTTGACCGTATCCACATGGCCATTTTCGGCCGCAATCAAGAAAGGGTACCTGCCAATGTTGTCGGCCTTGTCAATATCGCAGCCGCCTTCCTGCAAGGCCTTTACAACATCTAGATGGCCGTTTTCGGCTGCGATGCAAATAGGGGTGCGGCCATACTTGTCGGCCTTATCCACATCGCAACCTGCCCCCATCAAAGCCTTCACCACGTGTAGGTGGTTGGAGCGTGCTGCGATGGAAACCGGGGTCCAGCCATTCTTTTCTGTCTTGTCCACGTCGCAGCCGGCCTCCAACAGGGCTAAAACAACATGGAGGTGGCCAGCTTTGGCTGCGAGGAACAGAGGCGTCAAGCCATCGCTGTCAGTCTTGTGAACATCGCAGCCAGCCTCCTTCAAGGCCATCACCACATCCAGGTAGCCATATTCGGCTGGTAAAAATAAAGCGTTCCTGCCATCTTTCCGGGCCTTGTCCACATCGCAGCCAGCCTCCTTCAGAGCCAACACCACATCCAAATGGCCGTAGGCGGCTGCGATGAAAACACAGCTGCGGCCATCGTCGTCGCATGCTTCCATAGGGTTGGCTCCAAGAGCCTGCAGGGCCTCAATCACGTCCATACGTCCTTCTGCGGCTGCATGATGTGCGGCCGCATGGCCTTTCCACATGGCTGCTGGAGACACCCCGAATTTGACGAAGGTATGGAGCACGGAGATGTGGCCAGCCTCTGCGGCTTGGCAAAATGATGCCACCCGATCCTCCTCTGAAAAATCGCTTGGCTCCCTGAGCAGATGTTCCACCCGTGGGACCACGCCATATCTGGCTGCCAACTCCAACTTCCCACCTCGCCACCCTGAAGAGAGAGGGAAGAAATTTACGGCAAACCATGCCATGCCAATCTCATCCGCTGCTACCACCAGGAAAGTCAATGTGAAGGCCCCCATGGTCGCCAAGGCCAGCAACACCACTACTGGCTGGGCTGCTAGACTGCACTCACCTCGGGAGTAAACCAACGCAAGCAGCCAAAAAGTAGCCACCACCTGCAAAGTGCGCAGCATCAGCAATGCTCGAGCAAGTCGATGTTGCCTCAATAGGTTTTTGCCGTGGCAGGACCAAAAGGTGCCCAAAAAGGCCTGCATCACACCAATGAAGGTTTGCTTCTCCAGCAGACCCCACCAAGTCTTCAGCTTCAAGTTCACCTTCAACAAAACGCTGATCAGCAACAACTCAGCCACCACGAGAAACGGGAGGTATGGTTGTTGCACACCGTGATGCTTTGTCTCAGTTGGGCGAAGGGCAACACCCAAAAATGCCCAAACGCCGATTCGCGCGAAGAAATCGCACGCCCGAAAACCTGTTAGGAACGTTCCCTGTAGCTTACCTTGTTGCTGACGTTCTCCTGGTGCCAGGAAAACCTCGTAGCTGTTGTTGAGGCCGACTGCCACAGTACATATTGAAGAAACAACTGACAGGCAAAGAATTGCAGGGTTCCCCTTTGGGCCTTCCACAAGCAAGGCGTACACCTGCAGGAGAGCGGAAGGCGCGCCCTCACACAAGGCGGTCAAGGCCTTTTCCTCCTTCAACTCTTGCGACATTCCAGTGGAACACGCTTTGATGGCGATCAAAACGGGTTGCAACTGCAGTATGTATAGGAAAAACAGTTTGCCCCCTGGTTTTGGTTCCCCTTCTGCGTTCAATCCAGCAGCCCAGCCAGGTTCCCAGATGTTGCACCTTTCCCAGCTGAGGCGACGATGCACAAAGGCCACGAACCCGCTGGTGACCCAAATGGCCGTCAGCAAGGATGCAAACACGTACATTCCATCCTGCAGTTTGGGAACCAAAATTTGGGGATCTGAAACAACCAAAATGATGCAAACTGAAATGAATATATAATTGACCAATCTGGTGATTTTACCAGCCAAGTTTAAAAACATCGAACAAAAACTGGAGCATTGCGAGGGCATGCGAGGGCCTACTTTGGCTGGATGGTTTCCAGTACAGGGACGAAGTCGCTTTGAACCCTTGATCCTGCATGTAAACAATGATGACGTAGACGTCTGATGCCATGTCGAACAACCACAGCAATAGGGTGCAGGCGACCTCCAATTGTGACATGAACTTGTCCACCTTCTCATCTGCACAGTCCTCATCAAATAGGTTCACTATTGTGTATTCATATGGGTTACAGCGCAGCTTGGCGAAGTACAAAGCTGCACCCATGGAGGCCAAGATCCCAGAGCACACTGAAAAGACCACCCAGTGGGAAGTGATGAAGTTGATCAGGTCGCAGAACATGCCAACTGTGTGCTGCCACGTGTTTCGGATGTATCTTTGCAGCTCTTGGCCGAAGCAGGGACCTGGAAGCAATCCTTGCAGGCCAGTGAGTTTGTCTCGATGGATTTCTTCAAGCAGACCTATGGACGGTAGAAACTGGAGCCCCATGGTTCTCTTCAAAATATCCATGGGTTCCATCGGAGAAATCGAGTGTTCGGCATCAACGGATTTCGGCTTTGACTGCAGCTGTCGCTCCTTCCAAGGGCGTGAAGATGAAAGCAAGGCGTAGCCAGCCACAGCGAGACCCACCGCGAGGGCAACAAGCACCAGGCCCGCATGGCGTCGCATGGTGGAGATTTCGCTGAAAACGGTTGAGTCGCTACCAGGATTTCGCACCTACGCCCCATGATATCTTGGGTATTTCTAGTTTTGACTCATGATTGGTGTTCACTAAAGAGTGAATATTATATTGAAATGTACAATATATACGTTTTTCTTTCTATTTATATATATATAATCCCGATGGGATACATAGAATATATAATCGATAATTTCGGCCTCAAAAAACATTTTCCAGAATCGGTAAAAAAAACCTATACATAAAATAAAAACATCTTCCGGAATCGGAAAAAAACTATACATAGAATATTTCCGGCTATACATTTTGATCCGGGAAAATAAACTTATCACCGTTGTCATTTTCTCAGGATTGCTGCAGCCGTCTCTGATTCAAATCAGTTCCGCAAAGGGACAACGGTGATTTCAGCAGGGACCCCTGTGTGTGCATAGGCCTGATCCAAAAGTTATTGACGCATTTTTTCTTTGAGGAGTTCGCGTGTCTTCTCTTCTCTTCCTGCCCTTGTTTTTCCTTTTTCTTGGTTGTTTGTTTGGTTGCCATCAGTTATCAACTGCAGAAACCCATACAT
>CAMXCT020005604.1:0-13428 GCA_947184155.2 Cladocopium goreaui | reverse complement strand
TTAATCTTGTATATGATGCTCCAAACATCAGCCCAAGCCTCTATTCACATGTCTATTTCATTTCCTCTTCACCAGAAGCACCATGAAGCACCCAGATTTGCTGACTATCGGATCTATTTTCTTGGTGACCTGGAGATTCCACGGGTATTTCCATGCAGCAAAATCGCTGCAACATTGACACATCATACCGCACAGCCATGTGGCATAGAGCCAAAAGATGCTGTGGGCCCCGTTACCTTCTTCCATCATTCATGACCCCTCTACCTTTCGTCCAGTCTCCTCAAGTTTGATGGTTTCATTTTTCTTATTTTCTTTGTTCTTCGTTCTTACTTAGTACTTTCTTTCTTTCCCTGCCTGCTCTCTTGATTGCAGAGTCCAATTGACTCACAGATTTGTTTATTCATTTTCTCTATTCATCGAATCACTTTGATTTGCTTGTGTCTTGTTCATGGTGTGTTTGTTTGTTGGTGCTCTGATTTAGTGGTTAATTCAGTCACTTGCCGTACTTGTTGTTTATATTTGCCACTGACCAAATTACGCCGGGACATTGCCATCTTCAATGCGCGGCAGGAATGTCTGTTGGGCGTGGCGCAAGCTTCGTACCACGGAGCCAAAACAACAGCCCTGGGGCAGCCCGCGCTTCCCAGATGGCCCGGTGCTCCGCGGACCACTGGGCAGGAGAGCGGTTTATCGTGGGAACCGATGGAATCGGTCATATGTCTCATTTCAGTGGTTTCAGTCGGTTTCAGTCCAGATAACCACATTGTTGGATCCAGATTTCAGATGTGTTGAGCTTTGTGGCACTGCATTTTTTGGGTCTGGGTATCTAACCGTCCGACACTTTGGATTGTAAAATTGTAATGCTGGATACATATGAATACATATGAATACATATGATACATATATTGGCCTGTAAGGAACTCCAAGTCTCAATGGCACCCTTGCTTCAGCTGTGACCAAGATGCAGGTGGCATATCCAGTCCCAGACTCAGATGATCCCAAGGCATCCGAGGTGGAATAGATGGGGACCATGGGGGGACCGCAGCCTCACTTCGCCAGAGATGGAAATAGATTTGACAATTTTGGGCCCTGTTGGATTAGTGGCTTAAATATCTTAATGTGGTTTGGATTCATTTGGCCTTTCCCTTGTTCTTCACACTTTAGCTCGGAAAAACTTCTTTTTAGTGGGTTGAATAATAGCGGTCGTCAGCTTTGTCACCCATTGGAGCCCTCAAAATCAATGGCTTGATTGGCCAATTTGGAAGCTGGACGCCCAGATGAAACCAGATAGTTGACATTTGCTTAATGCAGAATTTTGGAACATGTGGGATGGGGCAACTCTGGTGTAGGAGGCGGGCTTTTTTCCGGCTTACAACAATCTGAATAGAGCCATACGCGAATTAAAGGTATACCATGATGCACTACTTTTCGTTGGGTGGTGATAGAAGGAATATGAAGGGATGATGTCGCTGACTCCAGGGGAATTGTTTCCTTCAAAAGTGAATAAACTTCAAAACATTGGTGCAGAAGTTGGACAGCAAACTCGTAGCCAGACTTTCTCAAGGATCCGTGATCAAATGGGAGTTTTCCCAAACACCCGGGGCTCCAGACATATCATTTCTTTGGGTAGAAGAAAGGCTGGAATCGAGCTTGGTTTCACCATTGGAATTCGAGTTGCATCGATTCTCATTGCATCGATATCCTTTCTTTCAGCGGATTCTTGGAACGGTTGCCAGTGTTGCCAGTGCTGCCAGTGGACAGGAGTATTTGGAAAAGTTCAGCACCTTCCTCCGGGACAACCCACAGGTAGCGACGGTTTTTGGGACAACTGACAACAGGCTGGTAGATTATATATAGATGATAGATTGGAGAGATTAGATATACTAGATGGACTGGATAGATCGATAAGATTGACTGGATCGATTGGATCGATTAGACCAATTAGATGGATGAGATAGATCAGATAGATTGGATAGATTAGTCCGATTAGATGGATTAGATGGATTAGATGGATTAGATGGATTTGGATGGAGTAGATGAACATATTGATAAGATAAGACAGAATTAGATTAGATTAGATAGATCAGAGAAATTAGAATAGACTACACTAGACTAGAAAGATAGAATAGAATACAGTAGCTTGGTTGTGATTAGAATAGACAGATAGGTAGATAGATAGATCGATGGATAGAAAGAAAGATAGAAATCTACATACTGTAGATAGGTAGACACGCAGACACGCAGACAGAACAGCAGATAGGTAGATGGACGGATAGATCAGATAAGACAAGAGTAGACTGGAATAGAACGCACAGATATGCACAGATATGCACAGATGTTTCATCGAATCGCAGTGGATTGGATGGGATCGATGAAACAGAGAAACTAACAGTTGGACGCTTGGATCTGGTCATGGCCAGGTGGGCATCTTCATTTTCGAACCCCAGTGGGGCTCCAGTCGTTTGGGGCGGACCTGGCCGCCAGCATTGTTGCTTGCGGAGAGAACGCCTGAAAATAGATGTGATAACTCCAAAGGCGAAAGCCAGCAAAAACATATCCGTATCATTCAAAATTCAATCTCTACTTGATCCTGTTCGAGTACTTCGATCAGTATACAGCACTCCTACATAAACATAAAGACATTGGTTTGCTCGAAACTATGCTGCTCCCAGATCCAATGACTTACCACCATTTTCCAAAATGAAGATGGCAAATTTGACGCATACCATTTCTATACTTATACAAAACCCACACCTGCATACATATACAATATACATCAATATATAGTAGCATACCTATCTATCATTTAATATTTATGCCGTTTATGCCTATACTTTTTGTGTATATATACTTAAGTTATGTACATATAGATAATGCAATATATATATATATATATGTATAAACACGCGTACATATGTATATATACATTACACACTACATGTATAGATCTGTCTTCGATGTGCTGTGTCCTAAGGCTTCGAGAGGTGATCTCTCGCTGTCATGCGGCCTCTCGCTTTGTGCTTTGCGATGAGGTCATGTGTGGCTTAGGCGAGGACAGGTAGAAAACTTGGTGCAAGGAGCAAATCTTTGGTCAGAAATTGGTGTCTTTCATATTAGCGAATTAAGTTTGGAAGATTGATTTTTGAGTAAATTGTGGATTTTAAAGGTGCACATTGCATGGGTCTTGGTTTCCCACTTCTGTGAAGCTACCTCTTGACTGAATACATTTGTCGATTGCACAAGGATGCAGATGACTAGATGACTTTGTTTCAGTGGTTGGGAGGGGGGCAGGACGACAACAAAAATACACAGATTGATACGGGACAGAGGCCAGACAACCTCATACACTCAATGAAAGAATCCTCGTTTTTGAAAGCAATGGGAACGGTCAGAACATGACTTTGTGTTGACATTCAGAAACAAAGACAATTCTGATGGAATCATCTCAACATGTTGATATGATCTGTATATTTTTTTGTGTGTATCCATACCTGGATTTAATTTGGCGTAAGTAGGTGGAACGAAGGTGCGGGCGGGTTTGCTTTTGCACCCTTGCGGACCATCCGATGAACAACATCCATCACCATCACCAGTAGGCAATGCCATTGCCAAGAGCAGAATGTTCACATCCCAAAACTAGGCCGGACAATTTCCAGGTGCCTTCAGCCGCCAGGCCGGCATGGACATGGCTCGCTGTTCTTGAGTGCCGCATGGAATCTGAGACCCGATGCGGTGACCTTTGGCAAATCCATGGCATCAGGCCGGGGAGCCATTGGATTTGGCCGTAGCCATTGCAGCCACTACCAGAGCTGATACTTTTTTGAAACATTTTGAGACGATCAGTGGTCATCACACATTTTTAATCATTTTTACATCTTTTCTAGCGTTTGTCAATTTGTTGGTTTTCAATTTGTCAATTTCTTGACATCCCTGTTTTCGACTTCGGCGCTTTCTGTACAAATTTTTCAAAATGATTATCGCATGCCATCGCATGTTATCGCCAAGAATTATACCTCTAGGTGACGCCGCATGTAGCGGGGCGGACCAACAACAATTTTGACAACCAGGAACCAAGAGACAACACATGCGAGGGCGAACAAAATTTTGACAACAAACAATCGCAGAATGTAAACGAGGGCGAACAAAAACAAACAATTCCGATTCCGATATATGTGTGTCATTTTGTTGCGATCGAACGCAACCGGCAGCATGCGTTGAATTGCAGAGATTCGTACAGTGTGTTCGACATACTGTCTGATAGCATCAAAACACGACAGCAGCAGACCTTGCCATCAGGCACAACACATGCTCAATATTTTAAAACATGATCTATTTTCTATCCGCTTTAGAACGTTTTCCAAACCCTCGGCACTTGGACACAACGGATCTGGATCGCTTTATGATGGCAGCTTTGAGCATGTTCGAGCAACCTGCCTAATTAAAAACAATGTTCGAAACCCTGACCAAATCCAACCTGAATATATTTGTTCAATCAACTTTGGCCCAAAGTCTGTGAACAGAGGCAGTGTGGGCAGCGCGCAAAATCTAGTGACCCGCCCCAGGGTTTCAGCAGGCAAGACAAGATCCCAGAGAGGCAAACCGTTTTGAGCAAATTTGAGACCAAATGCTCAACAAACATGGCGTTCTTGGCAAATGTGACACAACATCCTTTGACAAACGCGCCTTGTCCAACGAGAGTCAGACGAGATCTGTGTACAGCGGCAGTGTTTACAGCACGTGTGATACGACGACACTTTCCCAAAAAAGTGTTCCCAGCGTGCACTACTTAATCCGCTAACAGTCAGAAATTTGACCTTGTAGCGCATGATACCAGACTGTTTCAACCACGTGTTGCTGGGTGGCACACATTGTCGTGACACGTGCATTGTCTCCACCTCCGTAGCACAATACCTGCAAAAGGCACAGCGTTGCAAAAAGGAATCAGCTGACCGACGGCTACAAAGCACAAGGCATGCCAGATCACTACAACATGTTACATGACGTTACATGCACATGAAAATGTCGCCTTCTACACGTCTTTGTTTCATAGGCCAAAAGTAACATTCAATAGTAAAATATTCATTGCTACAAAATAAGATTTGGTCTTAGAGTCTCATTAAAGACTCTGAAACAAATTTTGCTACAAAATCCTGGTGCTTGCAGCTGCAATTTGTTGGTGTTTCTTAGTGGCAGTTCGTGGTTGAAAGCTAACCTGACGTAGCCATTGCCATTTGTTGGATTCGGCTTATGGGCAGGTTCCTTTTCAGTGTTTGTTTGGTGAGCGTTGTTAGTCTAACTGTTAGTCTTGGGGGCTGCTGGTGGGTTCTGAATGGAGAGCGGTCAAGAACGCCAGAAACGCCCAATATGAGTGGCCCGAGTGACCCAATCCTTCGTTTGTAATGCTCGATTTACTCCCTTTCATAGTGGAGTGCATAGTTTTGACGTCCTGTTTCCGATAGCTGCCGTACCCTCCCCCTTTCAAGAAACTTCATTTACAATTTTTTTTGATGCTTGATGGTTCTATGATAGTCAAAGAGTAGCCATTGCCATTGCTGTGTGCATTTTGGGTTAGTTCCGCTTCTTTCTCCATGTTTTCTTTGCTGAATCGTGGAACTTGTGTAGAGAAGGTTGTCTGAAAAGCGGCGAATTTTCCACTGGGAAACTCGAAACCACACCATATGGCCATATAAACATAGCAAACTGCCTGAAACATAGCACCGTGGCACCGTGCGGCTGTGTTATGATTTCCGGATTTTGTGCAGCGCCGTGGGAAATTTCCACTGGAACGCGGAGTCTTCGTTTCATCCTTCCTTCACGAACAAGACGGCTCTGCAAGAAAGGTGTATGTTTAATTCTTTGGAAGGCTTTTGCGGGCCTGTTTTGCAGCAATACTTTGCCACTACAAATAATTTTTCATGCTAGTGACCAGCAAGGCTCTGAATCATAAACATATATAATACATTTGATTAAACTTTCTGAATAAGATCTTCAACCCTACTTTTCAATCTTCCAAAGTCCGCAAAAATCGTAAATTTGAAGGGGATCAATCATTGTAGGGGGAGGAATTTGCGACAAATCATACCGAATTTGAGTTCGACCTTGCAACACCCCAACTTACACTACGGTAGATTGTGTCATTTACTTTTAATATACAATCATTATTGGAATCTTTGAACATCATTCAACATCATTGTGAAAAGGTTTGTTGGCAGGTGCGTCCTGACATCAATTTTACAACCAATCATTGCATCTCGATGACGTTGATCCAACTTCAATATTTTTTTGGGATGCCACATGATGCCGCACAACCGCCTCACTAGTTGTTTGAACATATGGGCCCAAAATCCATCAAAATCCAGTGGACAGGTGCAACATTTGCAGACACTCTGTTGGTACTTGCGCCAAAACAGTGTTTCACGTGGGTGCACGCCAAATCCGCTGACAGGTGCAGCATTTGTAGACACTCCGTTGGTACTTTGTGCCAACACAGTGTTTCATGTGGGTGTGCGCCAAATTCGCTGACAGGTGCCGTGTTTCACGTGGGTGTACGCCAAGTCCGCTTTGCAGACGCTCCATTGGTACTTGCGCCAGGACAGTGTTTCACGATGATGCACGCGGAATCCGCTGACAAGTGCAACGTTTGCAGAGACAACAGTGGCACTCGCGCCAAAACGGTAGGTGTTTCACATAGGTTTCAGCCAAATCCGCTGACAGGTGCAGCATTTGTAGAAGCTTCGTTGGCACTTGTGCCAACACAGTGTTTCACGTGAGTGTACGCCAAATCCGGTGACAGTTGCACTTGCAGATTTTGCAGACACTCCATTGGTACTTGCGCCAAGGTAGTGTGTCATGTGAGTGTACGCCAAATTCGCTGACAGGTGCAGCATTTGTAGAAGCTTCATCTGGGTGTGCGCCAAATCCGCTGACAGGTGCAGCATTTGCAGACGCTCCGTTGGTACGTTCGCCAAGGCAGTGTTTTCACATGAGTGTACGCCAAATCCGCTGACAAGTGCAGCATTTGCAGACACTCCATTGGTACTTGGGTCAGAACATTGTTTTACGTGGGTGTACGCCAAATCCGCTGACAGGTGCAGCATTTGCAGACACCCGTTGATGCTTGCGCCAAAACAGTGTTTTACGTAGGTTTCAGCCAAATCCGCTGACAAGTGTAGCGTTTGCAGACACTCTGTTGGTACTTGCGCCGGGGCAGTGTTTCACGTGGGTGTACGCCAAATCCGCTGGCAAGTGCAACATTTGCAGACACTCCATTGGCACTTGCGCCAAAGCAGTGTTTCACGTGAGTGTACGCCAAATCCGCTGACACGTGCAGCATTTGCAGGCACTTGGTACCTGCACCAACGCAGTCTTACGTGAGTGTATGCCAAATTTGCTGGCACGTGCAACATGTGCAGACACCCCGGTGGTATTTGCGCCAAGACCGTGTTTCAGGTAAGTGCGCGCCAAATCCGCTGACACATGCAGCATTTGTAGACACTCTGTTGGTGCTTGGGCCAGTGTTTCACGTGGGTGTACGCGAAATCCGGTGAAAGGTGGAGCATTTGCATACAGTCTGTTGGTCCTTGCGCCGAGACAGCGCTTCACGTGGGTGTACACCAAGTCCGGTGACAGTTGCAGCATTTGCAGACGCTCCTAGGCACTTGAACCAAGACAGTGTTGCACGTGGGTGTACGCCAAATCCGCTGACAGGTGCAGCATTTGCAGACAGTCCGTTGGTACTTGCGCCAAAGCAGTGTTTCAAGTGGGTGCACGCCAAATCCGCTGACAGGCGCGGCATTTCTAGACACTCAGTTGACATTTGCGCCAAGACAGTGTTTCACGTGAGTGCGCGCCAAATCGGCTGACAGGTGCAGCATTTGCGGACACTGCGGTGGTACTTGCGCCACGACAATGTTTCACGTGGGTGTACGCCAAATCCGCTGACACGTGCAGCATTTGCAGACACTCCGTTTCTACTTTTGCGAATGCGGTGTCATGTTGGTGCGCGCCAAATCTTGTGAACACGCCCAGCATTTCCAGACACTCCGTTGGCACTTGCGCTACGACGGTTTTTCACGTAGGGTTGCGCCAAATCCGCTAACAGGTGCAACCTTTGCATCCAGTCCGTTGTGCGCCAAATCCGCTGACAGGTGCGTCATTTGCGGACGCTCCGTGGGTGCTTGCGCGAAGACGGTGTTTCATGTGCGTGTGCGCCAAATCCGCTTACAGGTGGAGCATTTGCAGACAGTCCGCTGGTACTTGTGCCAAGGCAGTGTTTCACGTAAGTGTGCGCCAAATCCGCTGAGACGTGCAGTATTTGCAGACACTCCATTGGTACTTGCGCCAACGCAGTGTGTCACGTGAGTGTATGCCAAATCCGCTGACACGTGCAGCATTTGCAGACACTCCGTTGGTACTTGCACCGAGGCACTGTTACGTGAGTGTATGCCATGTACACGAAATCCGTTGACAGGTGCGGCATTTGCAGAAGCTACGTTGGCACTGCCGCCAAGACAGTGTTTCACAATGATGCATACCGAATCCGCTGACGAGTGCAGCATTTGCAGAGACAACAGTGGTACTTGCGCCAAGACAGCCAGTGTTTCATGTAAGTGTACGCCAAATCCGCTGACTGGTGCAGCATTTGCAGGCCCTCCGTTCGTGTTTGCGCCGAGACGGTGTTTCACGTGAGTGTACGCCAAATCCGGTGACAGTTGCAGCACTTGCAGATTTTGCAGACACTCCATTGGTACTTGCGCCAAGGAAGTGTTTTCACATGAGTGTACGCCAAATCCGCTGACAAGTGCAGCATTTGCAGACGCTCCATTGGTATTTGGGTGAATATTGTTTTACGTGGGTGTACGCCAAATCCGCTGACAGATGCAGCATTTGCAGACGCTCCGTGGGTACTTGCGCCAAGGCAGTGTTTCACGTGAGTGTACGCCAAATGCGTTGACAGGTGCAGCATTTGCAGATGTCCGTTGGCACGTGCCTAGGCAAAGTGTTTCACGTCGGTGTACACCAGATCTGTCGACAAGTGAGGCATTTGACGGCGCTTCGTTGGCTTTTGCCCCAACACAATGTTTCACGTAGGTGTACGCCAAATCCGTTGACAGGGACAGCAGGTGCAGCACTTGCAGACGCTCCGTTTGCACTTGCGCGAAGACAGTGCCTCACGTAGGTGTACGCCGAACCCGATAACAGGTGCGGCATTTGCAGATGTTCCGCTGTTACTTCCACCAATATAACGTTTCATATAGATGTGACATGATGTGACCAAATCCGCTGACAGGTGCCGCACACCGTTGCGCCAACACAGTGTTTTCATGTAGGCGCACGTCAAATCCGCTAACAAAAGCGGCATTTGCAGACGCTCCGTTGGTGCCCGCGTGTTTCAGGAAGGTCCGAGGTGCGCGGTATATGTGCGAATCAGTGCAGCATTTGCAGACACTCCGTTGGTACCTGCGCAAACACAGTTTCACGCTGGTGTACGCCAAAGTCGACCACAGATGCAGCATGTGCCGACGCTCCATTAGTACTCCCAACTGCCCAAGTCGTGGCGAAATCCCAAAAATCTTTGAAATTAGCTTGGGGGAAGGCTTTTGTGGAAGTCGTGGCGATGCGGCGTTTAGCTTGTGTTTAGGGTAGGTTGCTGTTTTACTATCTCATGTAGACCTAAAGTGGCGAAGCGGCGTTTAGGTAGTGTTTGGGGTAGGGCGTTGTTTTACTGTTAGCATAGTGCTTTAATCTTGCTAGTTGCGTTCTCATTGTGTTTGGGATGGTTGCTGTTGGGTTCTGCAGCTACTGGGGTCTTGCTGTTGCTGCGGCTGCTGGTTCGACGGCTGCTGCTGTCGCTGTTTCCGGGTACTTCTACACAACTCTGGGATTATCATCTCTACACTGCCATGGCGGTGTGCTGGGATTCTGCAAATTGTCATTGTTTCGCTGCCAGTGATCCAAGGAAGGGCAGTTTTGCGGCTTGCGGGCCAAAGTCCATGTGTGTAGATGCGGGGTTTTTTCCGTACCTCGTTTTGACCTCGTTTTGGACCTCGTTTTTTTCCTTTATCAGAACCCATCCTGCAGTATACAAACTAGGAAAAGGGCCTGCTTCGCGTTTTTGTTTGTGGGCGTCAACAGTACCCACGAAAAAAGGCCCGTTGGAAACCGGCGTTCCGATGGGATTCGATCAAAAACGAATAGAACCATGATAGTTTGGTCAAGGCTTGTTAAAGCTAGCGTTTCCAATGGGGAAAGGGGTTTTGCAAGGTCTGTGCCGGGACAGGGGTCGTGGCGAGCGTTTTGATTGGGAATAGCTGTCAAACGCAAACGTTGCGAGGACTTTGGCGTATGGGTGTACCTGCGCCACCAAATCTTTTCACGAATGGTACACCAAATCCATTGACAAGTGTGGCGTTTGCAGACACTGCGCGAACTTGCGCCAACACAGCGTTTCACGTAGGTGTATCGCAAATCTGCTAATAACAGGTGCAGCACTTGCAGACCCTCCGTTGGTATCTGCACCAACACAGTGTTTCACGTAGGTGTACGGCAAAATTGCTGGCAGCTGCGGCATTTGCAGACATTCCGTGGGTATCTGCAGCAACGCAGTGTTTCACGCCGGTGTACGCCAAATGTGCGGCATTCGTAGACATTCCGTTGCCGCTTGCGCCAACGCAGTGTTTCACGCAGGTGTACGTAATCCGCTGGCAAATGCAGCGCTCTGTTGGTACCTGCGCCAACACAATCTCTGAAGTAGATGTGCGCCAAATCTTTTTGACAGGTACAGCATTTGCAGACATTTCCTTGCTGCCTGCGCAAACTTTTTTTTTCACGTAGGTATACGCATGTGCACGCTAAATCCGTTGACAGGTGCAGCATTTGGGGACATTCCGTTGGTACTTGTGCCAGTACGGTGTTTCACGTAGGTGCCAAATTAGATTTGTTGACAGGTGTAACATTTGGAGAAGCTCCGTTGGTACCTGCGCCATCGCATTTTTTCACGCAGGTGTATGCCAAATTATTGACAGGGACAGCTTTGTAGACGCTCCGTTGGTGCCTTGGCTAAAGCAATATTTCACGTCGGTACAGGTACAGTATATGATAGTGTATGTCAAATCCGTTGACAGGTGCAGACATTCCTTTGGGGTGCTTCACGTAATTAGGTGTACGCCAAATGCGGTGACAGGCGCAGAATTCGCAAACACTTTGTTGGTACCTACGCCAACACAATGTTTCACGTAGCTGTATGCCAAACCTGGTTGACAGGTGCAGCCTTTGCAGAAATTTCGTTGGTACTTGCGCCAGCGCAGGTTTTCACGCATGTGCACGCCAAATCCAGTGACAGGTGCGGCATTTGAAGACGCTCTTTTGGTGCCTGCGCCAGATCAATGTTGCACGTAGGTGTACCCGCGCCAACACAATGTTTCACGTAGGTCAACTCCAAATTCTCGGACGCAGAATTTGCAGAGACCTCGGTGGTACCTACGCCATCCTACGCCAAAGCTTTTTCAGGTAGGTGTACACCAAATTCTTTGACAGGTGCAGCATTTGGAGACGGTACCTGCGCCTATGCATGCCTGCACGCTGTTTCACGTAGGTGACCAGGTGTGCGCCTAATCCCGTGACAGGTGCAGGTACGCCAACCGTGTTTCAGGCAGGTGTACGCCAAGTGTAGCATTTGTTGGTACCTACTTAACACACTGTTTCACATAGGCGTACACCATTTCAAAGCCGCTGACGTGTGGGGCATCTGTAGACACCTCGTTGGTACCCATGCAAACACAGTGTTGCACGTAGGTGTACGCACAATCCGCTGACAGACGCCTCGTTGTTACCTGCGCGAACACGATCTCTCACGTAGGCGCGCGCAAAACCTCCTGACAGGTGCCCCGCTGGTACCTGCGCCAGCACTGCGTATCACCTAGGTGTAGGCGCAAGCCCGTTGACAGGTGCAGCATTTGCATGAATCTTGCTAGTACCTGCGCCAAAACGACCTTTCATGCAAGTATACATCCAATCCGCTAAGGAGCAGCGTGTGCAAACAGCTCACAGGCACCTGCACCTACACAGTGTTTGGCATCCAGTTTTTTCCTCCGTTGCCGGCAGCAACATGTGCAGACATTTCCCTAATACTTGTGCTAACACAGTATTTCACGTGGGTGAACGCGAAACCCTTGTTGATCTTGTTGTTTCCCCAGCATGATGAGGGCTGTTGATTTTCAAGATCCACATGCCATTGCGCGGCTCACCAACCAATCCTCCAACCAATGCTAATCAGTCGTATTGGTAATCAATTACGGATGGCGGAACAGGGCCGGCGCATTGGCTTCGAGACAGGGTGATGTGAGGCCTTCAATGTGCGGCACATACGAAATACCCATTCACTTTCCAATCCATGTACCAGTTCAAGTTCAATTGCCACATGTTTTGGCATTTTTTTTTATTTTTCATTTTTTGAAACACACGGGAACGAACCCCAGCATTGAAATGTTGCACGCTGAATGCGGGCGTGGCATGATTATTTCAGTGCTGCCACATGAGCGGAATAGATTTTGCACGCGGGCAGGCACTTTTCCTTTGTCGGGCGTTCTTGTGTTGCACGGCGGGAAGACATTGCTGGAAGGTGGCGCCAAGATTTTGCAAAGCCACACTTATGCAGGGTCGTCGGCTTTGGCATACCTTACTGCGATTGAAATTCTGAAAGAAGTGCCATGCTGGTTCAGTCGGGCTGCTGCCTTGGGGTGCGTGGTCCGAGGCTTGGCGCTAATGATTTAATGACGGCATTATGGCATTGGTTAGGTCTGTTGACAGAAAATTAGTTGAGCCAGATGGCCTGGTCATCGCGCCAAGGAGAAATACTTGGCCCTTGCCAGCATGATAGCTTTTTTCAGCTGCACGGGCAAGGCCTTTTGTGGGGAGGCGGGGGGCAATACTGCGCAGTGATCAGACATGCGGCTGCAAGTTCGGAAAATCAAAGGACTTGTTGCCCCAGTGGCCGACAACAAGGAATTCAATTGCTGTAGGATTTTTTTTGGGGGGTATGGTTGGGCAATAATAGCTAAAGGATGAATAGAAGAATCGAGTCCCAAAAGGGGCTCCTACATCATTTGACCGCTTGTGTTTGCCAAAATGGAAGAAAATCACTTACACTGTTTCTGGCTTCCCGTAGAATCGCTGCAGTGTTAAGCCGCTTTGCAGGCGAGTTCTTGGATTCCAAATTTGTTCTCAAGGACTTCCGGGAGGCATGCCATGAAAAGAAAGTGTGGCCATACATCGTTCCGTCCTGGCGCTTGGGTTTCATGAGCCTGGCCAGCAAGAACCCCGCATTGAAAACCAGCTGGAAAGCGAACGAGAAAATCAAATGACGCAGGAGATGCATGTCTTGTTTTGAATTTCTGCTGCTGCTACTGCTGCTACTGCTGCTGGTGGTGC
>CAMXCT020005603.1:0-13446 GCA_947184155.2 Cladocopium goreaui | reverse complement strand
AACCCATAGGAACCTATAGGAACCAGGTAGGAACCAATTTGGAACCAAATGGAACCAGTTTGTGCATGGAAGAGCTTGGAGATGGATTTTCGTTTTTTTTTGTGGTTTGTGGTGTTTTTGGATGTTGTTTGACCCATGTCCTAGGAACTTGATGTTGTGACTGTATTGGGTAGGAGTTTTGTAGGGTATTTGTGCGTTTGAGCTGAAGACGTTTTATTTGGAGAAGCTGGAAGAACGTTTTTAAAGCTTGAGAACTCTTTGGAAGTACTTTGAGAAGTTTGAGAACGTTTGAGTGTCACTGCGTTTTACTCTGCACGACTCTTCTAAGAAGAAGAGTGACTGAGCTGTCCAACCTGTGTGGTTTGGCTCCAGTCCGAGCTGTGAAAAAAAGCTGCCACGCCGCGCTCGTGTTTTCACATGGTAGCGGAGCCATGAAATCTCTATAGAATCGCTGACACCACGGTCGTGTATAAAATTGCAGACGTTGGCACTGGATAGGTACCCCCAAACAAAGGATGGCCCTAAAACGCACCATGGTTCGAAGCTTATAAGTTTCGAGAGGAGATTGCGAGGAGGAAAATTTAAATCAGGATGAATAGTTACAAGCCCTTGCGATTTCTGCTAGGCAGCAACGTCGCAAGGCAAGATCCGGAAAAGCAGCCATTTTGATTCACATATCTGCCAACGCACGCGCGGATGCCTGCGGATGCCCCTGCGGATTGCGGAGAAAACCCTTGCGAGAAGGACCACTTTCACTTGAGGATTGGATGCCAAAAAACCCCCAAAAAAGCCCCGAGGATGCTTTCCGGCGTTTTGAGAAATACAAAGTAGTAATAGACAGCAAACCCGCCCTTGCGGATGCCCAATGGGGTGTTGTGTGGCACATTGTATGGGGGTGGGGAGGGGGGTTTTGCTGCCGTTTCCTCCCTTCCCCTCGGTGACGCCTTCGTGTTGGAGCGAGTTGCTCTTCTTCCCACTGCGGCTGCTTCCATGCCTCTTTCCAAACTGGCCTTGCCCACGCGTGCGCTCCCATAATCAGGTCTCGGCCTCCCAGACTTGGCCCTGCCACATTCTAGGTTCCCATATTAAAGGGTCATTAAAGGGTAGTTGCCTGCCAAACATGTTTGTTGAGCCTCAAAAGGCGGTTTCGTCCACAGTAGCCCCCTGCCATGCGTGCCTGGGCAGGGCCTCGGTAGCCTTGGAGCGCCTCGAATGCCAACAAACCTGCTTCATCATGGCTCCCATAACAGGATCCAAAAAACCAGTAGAAACATGGCGGCCAGAAAGGGACCTCGACTGTATAAGAAACAAAGTGGGACGCAGAGAGAGAAAAAAGCATGTATTAACACTTACGCTCATGCTAGTGCGTCGCAAATCTGCTTGCAAAACCTCTGCGGGCAGCAGCAAAATTCTCCGATGGCTGACCCCACTTTTGGGTCCAAATCTGGATCCCAAAACGGGGCCCAAGCAAAGACCTAAAAGAAGGAATGAAAATGTGATCCAATTCTGGACCCCATTTTGGGGTCATATTTGGACCCAAAAATGGGGTCAGCCATCGGAGAATTTCGCTGCTGCCCGCACATGTTGTGCAAGCAGATTTGCGACCCTGCAGCTTGAACATGTATGTCAACTCATACCTTTTTCTCTTTGGGCGTCCCAAGTCCGGTTGCTACTGTCAAGGTCCCTTTCTCGCAGCCATGTTTTGACCACTTTTTTGGGCCCTGTTTTAGGGGCCATGATGAAGCAGGTTTGTTGGCATTCGAGGCGCTCCAAGGCTTACCGAGGCTTGCCCGAGGCACCAGGACAAAGCGAGGCTCACGGGGACTCGAATCTATATAATACTATGGTTGGGGTCCCTTAGCCATGATTGATGGTGTGGCAGTGGGACACTGTGGTGCCTTCTGGACTTGCTGTTTGTCAAAGCTGCGCCAGTTTTGGAAAAAAAAGGTCACTGCAGAATCTCATTTTCGGAGCTGTAAAACATTGGCCTTGGACTCCAAGAAGTTGTCCTCCCCAGTTGCGTTGAAAAATTGCTGCCCAACTTTGATCCACTTGCGTCATGCGAAGACCTTTTTGTGTGGAAGTTTGGTGAGAGGGTGTACAGTGTACTGAACCACCTTGAACCTACTTGAACATCTTGAAACCTATCTTGGAACAATGTATGTGCAGGTGAACAGTTAGGAAACCATTTTAAGTTTGTAGGAACCGATCTGTGAACTATAGAACCCATAGGAACATAGGAACCAGGTAGGAACCAATTTGGAACCAAATAGAACCAGTTTGTGCATGGAAGAGCTTGGAGATGGATTTTCGTTTGTTTTTGTGGTTTGTGGTGTTTTTGGATGTTGTTTGACCCATGTCCTAGGAACTTGATGTTGTGACTGTATTGGGTAGGAGTTTTGGAGGGTATTTGTGAGTTTGAGCTGAAGACGTTTTATTTGGAGAAGCTGGAAGAACGTTTTTAAAGCTTGAGAACTCTTTTGAAGTAGTTTGAGAAAAGAGTTTGAGAAGTTTGAGAACGTTGAGGTCCCTGCGTTTTACTTTCGCACGGACTCTTTAAGAAGAAGAGGATGAGCTCCAACCTGTGTGGTTGGCTTCCAGGGTGCCGAGCTGTGCAAAAAGAGATGCCACCGCCGAGCTCGTGTTTTTCACATGGTTTAGCGGGCCAGAAATTTATATAGAATCGCTGACACCACGGTCATTTCGTGTAATAAAATTGAAGACGTGGGTGGGCACTGGATAGGTTACCCCCACCAAACCAAGGATGCCCCCCCTAAAACGGCACATGTTTCGGAAAGCTTATAAGTTTCGAGAGGAGATTGCGAGGAGGAAAATTTAAATCAGGATGAATAGTTACAAGCCCGTGCGATTTCTGCTAGGCATCAACGTCGCAAGGCAAGGTCCGGAAAAGCAGCCATTTTGATTCACATATCTGCCAACGCACGCGCGGATGCCTGCGGATTCCCCTGCGGATGCGGAAAAGCCCTTGCGAAGGACCACTGCGGATGCCAAAAACCACCAAAAAATGGCCGCGGATGCATTTCCGGCGTTTGAGAAATACAAAGTAATAGAAAGCAACCCGCCCTGCGGATGCCCAATGGGGTGTGTGGCACATTGTATGGGGGGGGAGGGGGTTTGCTGCCGTTTCCTCCCCTTCCCTCGGTGACGCCTTCGTGTTGAAGAGTTCTCTTCTTCCCACTTGCGGCTTCCATGCCTCTTTCCAAACTTGGCCTTGCCACGCGTTGACGCCCCATCAGGTCTCGCCTCCCAGACTTGGCCCTGCCACATTCTAGGTTCCCATAAAGGGTCATAAAGGGTAGTGCCTGCCACATGTTGACGTCCTCAAAGGCGGTTTCTTCCACAGTAGCTCCTGCCATGCGTGCCTCGGGCCGGCCTCGGTAAGCCTTGGAGCGCCTCGAATGCCAACAAACCTGCTTCATCATGGCCCCCAAAACAGGATCCAAAAAACCAGTAGAAACATGGCGGCCAGAAAGGGACCTCGACTGTACAAGAAACAAAGTGGACGCACAGAGAGAAAAAGCATGTATTAACACTTACGCTCATGCTAGTGCGTCGCAAATCTGCTTGCAAAACCTCTGCGGGCAGCAGCAAAATTCTCCGATGGCTGACCCCACTTTTGGGTCCAATCTGGATCCCAAAACGGGGCCCAAGCAAAGACCTAAAAGAAGGAATGAAAATGTGATCCAATTCTGGACCCCATTTTGGGGTCCATATTTGGACCCAAAAATGGGGTCAGCCATCGGAGAATTTCGCTGCTGCCCGCACATGTTGTGCAAGCAGATTTGCGACCCTGCAGCTTGAACATGTATGTCAACTCATACATTTTTCTCTTTGTGCGTCCCAAGTCCGGTTGCTACTGTCAAGGTCCCTTTCTCGCAGCCATGTTTTGACCACTTTTTTGGGCCCTGTTTTAGGGGCCATGATGAAGCAGGTTTGTTGCCATTCGAGGCGCTCCAAGGCTTACCGAGGCTTGCCCGAGGCACGAGGACAAAGCGAGGCTCACGGGGACTCGAATCTATATAATACTATGGTTGGGGTCCCTTAGCCATGATTGATGGTGTGGCAGTGGGACACTGTGGTGCCTTCTGGACTTGCTGTTTGTCAAAGCTGCGCCCGTTTTGGCAAAAAAAGGTCACTGCAGAATCTCATTTTCGGAGCTGTAAAACATTGGCCTTGGACTCCAAGAAGTTGTCCTCCCCAGTTGCGTTGAAAAATTGCTGCCCAACTTTGATCCACTTGCGTCATGCGAAGACCTTTTTGTGTGGAAGGTTGGTGAGAGGATGTACAGTGTACTGAACCACCTTGAACCTACTTGAACATCTTGAAACCTATCTTGGAACAATGTATGTGCAGGTGAACAGTTAGGAAACCATTTTAAGTTTGTAGGAACCGATCTGTGAACTATAGAAACCATAGGAACCTATAGGAACCAGGTAGGAAAAAAAAGGTGGAATAACAAATGAACCAAAAAGGTTGGGAATGGAAGAGATGGGAGAGGGATGGTAGTTGGTTTTTGTGGTGCTGGTTGTGGGTGTTGTTGGGAGGTTTGTGTTGACAAGCGGACCTAGGAACTTGATGTTGTGACTGTATTGGGTAGGAGTTTTGTAGGGTATTTGTGAGTTTGAGCTGAAGACGGTTTATTTGGAGAAGCTGGAAGAACGTTTTTAAAGCTTGAGAACTCTTTTGAAGTAGTTTGAGAAGTTTGAGAACGTTTGAGTGTCACTGCGTTTTACTCTGTACGACTCTTCTAAGAAGAAGAGTGACTGAGCGGTCCAACCTGTGTGGTTTGGCTCAAGTCCGGGCTGTGAAAAAGAGCTGCCACGCCGCGCTCGTGTTTTCACATGGTAGCGGAGCCATGAAATCTCTATAGAATCGCTGACACCAAGGTCGTCTATAAAATTGCAGACGTTGACACTGGATAGGTACCCCCAAACAAAGGATGGCTCTAAAACGCACCATGTTTCGAAGCTTAATAGTTTGTTACGAGAGGGAGGATTCGAGGAGGAAAATTTAAATTCAGGCACAGATAGTTACAAGGCCCGTAGCAGATTCTGCTAGGCAGCAAGTCGCAGGCAAAAGGTCCGGAAAAGCAGCCATTTTGATTCAGCATATCTGCAAACGCCAATCGACCTAAGGAGGCATTTGCCTGGCGGGATTCCCCTCCGCGGCATATGCGGAAAAACCCTTGCGAAGGGGACACTGCGGATGCCAAAAACCCCCAAAAAATGGCCGCGGATGCATTTCCGGCGTTTGAGAAATACAAAGTAATAGAAAGCAACCCGCCCTGCGGATGCCCAATGGGGTGTGTGGCACATTGTATGCGGGGAAGGGGGTTTGCTGCCGTTTCCTCCCCTTCCCTCGGTGACGCCTTCGTGTTGAGGAGTTCTCTTCTTCTCACTTGCGGCTTCCATGCCTCTTTCCAAACTTGCCACGCGTTGACTCTCCATCAGGTCTCGCCTCCAGACTGGGCCCTGCCACATTCTAGGTTTCCATAAAGGATCATAAAGGGTAGTGCCTGCCACATGTTGACGTCCTCAAAGGCGGTTTCTTCCACAGTAGCTCCTGCCATGCGTGCCTCCGGCAGGCCTCGGTAAGCCTTGGAGCGCCGCCTCGAATGCCAACAAACCTGCTTCATCATGGCCCCAAAACAGGATCCAAAAAACCAGTAGAAACATGGCGGCCAGAAAGGGACCTCGACTGTACAAGAAACAAAGTGGGACGCACAGAGAGAAAAAGCATGTATTAACACTTACGCTCATGCTAGTGTGTCGCAAATCTGCTTGCAAAACCTCTGCGGGCAGCAGCAAAATTCTCCGATGGCTGACCCCACTTTTGGGTCCAAATCTGGATCCCAAAACGGGGCCCAAGCAAAGACCTAAAGAAAGGAATGAAAATGTGATCCAATTCTGGACCCCATTTTGGGGTCCTATTTGGGACCAAAACGGGTCGCCATGGAGATTTCGCTGATGCCCCGCACATGTTGTGCAAGAAGATTGGACCTGAAGCTTTGAAAATGTAGTCAACTCATCCTTTTTCTCTTGTGGTCCCCAAGGTCGTTTGCTAATGTCAAGGTCCCCTTCTCGCACCATGTTTGACCACTGTTTTGGGGCCACGGTTTTAGTGGGCCATGATGAAGAGGTTTGTTGGCATGTCGAGGCGCTCCAAGGCTTACCGAGGCTTGCCCGCAGGCACGAGGGAAAAGCGAGGCTCACGGGGGACTCGAATCTATATTACTATGGGTTGGGGTCCCTTAGCCCTGATTGCTGGTTGTGGTGTGGGACACGGTGGTGCTTCTGGACTTGCTGTTTGTCAAAGCTGCGCCAGTTTGGCAAAAAAAGGTCACTGCAGAATCTCATTTTCGGAGCTGTAAAACATTGGCCTTGGACTCCAAGAAGTTGTCCTCCCCAGTTGCGTTGAAAAATTGCTGCCCAACTTTGATCCACTTGCGTCATGCGAAGACCTTTTGTGTGGAAGTTTGGTGAGAGGATGTACAGTGTACTGAACCACCTTGAACCTACTTGAACATCTTGAAACCTATCTTGGAACAATGTATGTGCAGGTGAACAGTTAGGAAAACATTTTAAGTTTGTAGGAACCGATCTGTGAACTATAGAACCCATAGGAACCTATAGGAACCAGGTAGGAACCAATTTGGAACCAAATGGAACCAGTTTGTGCATGGAAGAGCTTGGAGATGGATTTTCGTTTGTTTTTGTTGTTTGTGGTGTTTTTGGATGTTGTTTGACCCATGTCCTAGGAACTTGATGTTGTGACTGTATTGGTAGAGTTTGTAGGGTATTTGTGAGTTTGAGCTGAAGACGTTACGGGAGAGCTGGTAAGAACGTTTTTGACAGCGAGAACTCTTTTGAGTAGCTGAGAAGTTTGAGAACGTTGAGGTGCACTGAAGTTTTACTCTGATTTACGACTCTTCTAGAAGAAGAGTGACTGAGTCGTCCAAAACTGTTGTGGTTTGGCTCAAGTCGGGGCTGGTGAAAAAGAGCGCCACGCCGCGCTCGTGTTTTCACATGGTAGCGGAGCCATGAAATCTCTATAGAATCGCTGACACCAAGGTCGTCTATAAAATTGCAGACGTTGACAATGGATAGGTACCCCCAAACAAAGGATGGCTCTAAAACGCACCATGTTTCGAAGCTTCTAATTTTCGAGAGGATATTGCGAGGAGGAAAATTTAAATCAGGAAGAATGGTTACAAGCCCTTGCGATTTCTGCTAGGCAGCAACGTCACAAGGCAAGGTCCGGAAAAGCAGCCATTTTGATTCACATATCTGCCAACGCACGCGCGGATGCCTGCGGATGCCCCTGCGGATGCGGGAGAACCCTTGCGAAGGACCACTGCGGATGCCAAAAAACCCCCAAAAAATGGCCGCGGATGCATTTCCGGCGTTTGAGAAATACAAAGTAATAGAAAGCAACCCGCCGTGCGGATGCCCAATTAATAGAAAGCAACCCGCCGTGCGGATGCCCAATGGGGTGTGTGGCACATTGTATGGGGGGGAGGGGGTTTGCTGCCGTTTCCTCCCCTTCCCTCGGTGACGCCTTCGTGTTGAGGAGTTCCTTTCTTATTCCACTTGCGGCTTCATGCCTCTTTCAAACGTGGCCTTGCCACGCGTGACTCCCCATCAGGTCTCCCTCCCAGACTTGGCCCTGCCACATTCTAGGTTCCCATAAAGGGTGGTTTCTGCGAAACCGGTGCCTGCCACATGTTGACGTCCTCAAAGGCGGTTTCTTCCACAGTAGCTCCTGCCATGCGTGCCTCGGGCAGGCCTCGGTAAGCCTTGGAGCGCCTCGAATGCCAACAAACCTGATTCATCATGGCCCCCAAAACAGGATCCAAAAAACCAGTAGAAACATGGCGGCCAGAAAGGGACCTCGACTGTACAAGAAACAAAGTGGGACGCACAGAGAGAAAAAGCATGTATTAACACTTACGCTCATGCTAGTGCGTCGCAAATCTGCTTGCAAAACCTCTGCGGGCAGCAGCAAAATTCTACGATGGCTGACCCCACTTTTGGGTCCAAATCTGGATCCCAAAACGGGGCCCAAGCAAAGACCTAAAAGAAGGAATGAAAATGTGATCCAATTCTGGACCCCATTTGGGGTCCATATTTGGACCCAAAAATGGGGTCAGCCATCGGAGAATTTCGCTGCTGCCCGCACATGTTGTGCAAGCAGATTTGCGACCCTGCAGCTTGAACATGTATGTCAACTCATACCTTTTTCTCTTTGTGCGTCCAAGTCCGGTTGCTACTGTCAAGGTCCCTTTCTCGCAGCCATGTTTTGACCACTTTTTTGGGCCCTGTTTTAGGGGCCATGATGAAGCAGGTTTGTTGGCATTCGAGGCGCTCCAAGGCTTACCGTGGCTTGCCCGAGGCACGAGGACAAAGCGAGGCTCACGGGGACTCGAATCTATATAATACTATGGTTGGGGTCCCTTAGCCAGGCCATGATTGATGGTGTGGCAGTGGGACACTGTGGTGCCTTTTGGACTTGCAAAAGTACTGCTGTTTGTCAAAGCTGCGCCAGTTTTGGCAAAAAAAGGTCACTGCAGAATCTCATTTTCGGAGCTGTAAAACATTGGCCTTGGACTCCAAGAAGTTGTCCTCCCCAGTTGCGTTGAAAAATTGCTGCCCAACTTTGATCCACTTGCGTCATGCGAAGACATTTTTGTGTGAAAGTTAGGTGAGAGGATGTACAGTGTACTGAACCACCTTGAACCTACTTGAACATCTTGAAACCTATCTTGGAACAATGTATGTGCAGGTGAACAGTTAGGAAACCATTTTAAGTTTGTAGGAACCGATCTGTGAACTATAGAACCCATAGGGACCTATAGGAACCAGGTAGGAACCAATTTGGAACCAAATGGAACCAGTTTGTGCATGGAAGAGCTTGGAGATGGATTTTCGTTTGTTTTTGTGGTTTGTGGTGTTTTTGGATGTTGTTTGACCCATGTCCTAGGAACTTGATGTTGTGACTGTATTGGGTAGGAGTTTTGTAGGGTATTTGTGAGTTTGAGCTGAAGACGTTTTATTTGGAGAAGCTGGAAGAACGTTTTTAAAGCTTGAGAACTCTTTTGAAGTAGTTTGAGAAGTTTGAGAACGTTTGAGTGTCACTGCGTTTTACTCTGTACGACTCTTCTAAGAAGAAGAGTGACTGAGCTGTCCAACCTGTGTGGTTTGGCTCAAGTCCGGGCTGTGAAAAAGAGCTGCCACGCCGCGCTCGTGTTTTCACATGGTAGCGGAGCCATGAAATCTCTATAGAATCGCTGACACCAAGGTCGTCTATAAAATTGCAGACGTTGACACTGGATAGGTACCCCCAAACAAAGGATGGCTCTAAAACGCACCATGGTTCGAAGCTTCTAATTTTCGAGAGGATATTGCGAGGAGGAAAATTTAAATCAGGATGAATGGTTACAAGCCCTTGCGATTTCTGCTAGGCAGCAACGTCACAAGGCAAGGTCCGGAAAAGCAGCCATTTTGATTCACATATCTGCCAACGCACGCGCGGATGCCTGCGGAGGCCCCTGCGGATGCGGGAGAACCCTTGCGAAGGACCACTGCGGATGCCAAAAACCCCCAAAAAATGGCCGCGGATGCATTTCCGGCGTTTGAGAAATACAAAGTAATAGAAAGCAACCCGCCGTGCGGATGCCCAATGGGTGGGTGTGGCACATTTGTATGGGCGGGGAGGGGGCGTTTTTCTGCCGTTTTTCCTCCCCTTCCCTCGGTGACGCCTTCGTGTTGAGGAGTCTCTGCTGTCCCCACTTGCGGCTTCATGCCTACTTTCCAAACTTTGCCTTTGCCACCGCGTTGAACTCCCCATCAGGTCTCGCCTCCCAGACTTGGCAACTGCCACATTCTAGGTTCCCATAAGGGGTGGTTTCTGCGAAACCGGTGCCTGCCACATGTTGACGTCCTCAAAGGCGGTTTCTTCCACAGTAGCTCTGCCATGCGTGCCTCGGCAGGCCTCGGCGAGCCTCTGGAGCGCGCCTCGGAATGGCCAACAAGCCTGCTTCATCATGGCCCCCAAAAACAGGATCCAAAAAACTAGTAGAAACATGGCGGCCATAAAGGGACCTCGACTGTACAAGAAACAAATTGGGCCGCACAGAGAGAAAAAGCATGTGTTAACACTTACGCTCATGCTAGTGCGTCGCAAATCTGCTTGCAAAACATCTGCGGGCAGCAGCAAAATTTTCCGATGGCTGGCCCCCCTTTTGGGTCCAAATCTGGAACCCAAAACGGGGCCCAAGCAAAGACCTAAAAGAAGGAATGAAAATGGGATCCAATTCTGGACCCCATTTTGGGGTCCATATTTGGACCAAAAATGGGGTCAGCCATCGGAGAATTTCGTTGCTGCCCGCAAATGTTTTGCAAGCAGATTTGCGACCCAGCAGCTTGAACATGAATCTCAACACATACCTGCTTCTCTTATGTGCGTCCCAGTCCGGTTGTACTGTCAAGGTCCACCTTCTGCGGCAAGTTTGAACAACTTTTTGGGCCATGATGATGAAGCAGGTTTGTTGGCATCGAGCGCTCCAAGCTTACCGCGGCTGCACGAGGCCGAGGTGCACCCCCAACGCGAGGCTCACCGGGCCCGAAATGCTATATAATTACTGGTTGGGGTCCCTTAGCCATGATTGATGGGGTGGCAGTGGGACACTGTGGGGCCTTCTGGACTTGCTGTTTGTCAAAGCTGCGCCAGTTTTGGCAAAAAAAGGTCACTGCAGAATCTCATTTTCGGAGCTGTAAAACATTGGCCTTGGACTCCAAGCAGTTGTCCTCCCCAGTTGCGTTGAAAAATTGCTGCCCAACTTTGATCCACTTGCGTCATGCGAAGACCTTTTTGTGTGGAAGTTTGGTGAGAGGATGTACAGTGTACTGAACCACCTTGAACCTACTTGAACATCTTGAAACCTATCTTGGAACAATGTATGTGCAGGTGAACAGTTAGGAAACCATTTTAAGTTTGTAGGAACCGATCTGTGAACTATAGAAACCATAGGAACCTATAGGAACCAGGTAGGAACCAATTTGGAACCAAATGGAACCAGTTTGTGCATGGAAGAGCTTAGAGATGGATTTTCGTTTGTTTTTGTGGTTTGTGGTGTTTTTGGATGTTGTTGGACCCATGTCCTAGGAACTTGATGTTGTGACTGTATTGGGTAGGAGTTTTGTAGGGTATTTGTGAGTTTGAGTTGAAGACGTTTTATTTGGAGAAGCTGGAAGAACGTTTTGAAAGCTTGAGAACTCTTTTGAAGTAGTTTGAGAAGTTTGAGAACGTTTGAGTGTCACTGCGTTTTAATCTGCACGACTCTTCTAAGAAGAAGAGTGACTGAGCTGTCCAACCTGTGTGGTTTGGCTCCAGTCCGAGCTGTGAAAAAGAGCTGCCACGCCGCGCTCGTGGTTTCACATGGTAGCGGAGCCATGAAATTTCTATAGAATCGCTGACACCACGGTCGTGTATAAAATTGCAGACGTTGGCACTGTAGGTACCCCCACAACAAAGGATGCCCTTAAAACGCACAATGTTCGAAGCTTATAAGTTCGAGAAGGAGATGCGCAGGAGGAAATTTAATATTTCAGGAGAATAGTTACAAGCCGTGGGCGATTCTCTAGGCAGCAACGTGCAAGGGCAAGGTCCGGGAAAAGCAGCCATTTTGATCACATATTTGCCCAACGCACGCGCGGGAGCCTGCGGACTTCCCCTGCGATGCGGACAAACCCTTGCGAAGGACCACTGCGGATGCCAAAAACCCCAAAAAAATGGCCGCGGATGCATTTCCGGCGTTTGAGAAATACAAAGTAATAGAAAGCAACCCGCCGTGCGGATGCCCAATGGGGTGTGTGGCACATTGTATGGGGGGGAGGGGGTTTTCTGCCGTTTCCTCCCCTTCCCTCGGTGACGCCTTCGTGGTGAGGAGTTCTCTTCTTCCCACTTGCGGCTTCCATGCCTCTTTCCAAACTTGGCCTTGCCACGCGTTGACTCCCCATCAGGTCTCGCCTCCCAGACTTGGCCCTGCCACATTCTAGGTTCCCATAAAGGGTCATAAAGGGTAGTGCCTGCCACATGTTGACGTCCTCAAAGGCGGTTTCTTCCACAGTAGCTTCTGCCATGCGTGCCTCGGGCAGGCCTCGGTAAGCCTTGGAGCGCCTCGAATGCCAACAAACCTGCTTCATCATGGCCCCCAAAACAGGATCCAAAAAACCAGTAGAAACATGGCGGCCAGGAAGGGACCTCGACTGTACAAGAAACAAAGTGGGACGCACAGAGAGAAAAAGCATGTATTAACACTTACGCTCATGCTAGTGCGTCGCAAATCTGCTTGCAAAACCTCTCTGCGGGCAGCAGCCAAATTCTCCGATGGCTGACCCCACTTTTGGGTCCAAATCTGGATCCCAAAACGGGGCCCAAGCAAAGACTTAAAAGAAGGAATGAAAATGTGATCCAATTCTGGAACCCATTTTGGGGTTCATATTTGGACCCAAAAATGGGGTCAGCCATCGGAGAATTTCGTTGCTGCCCGCAAATGTTTTGCAAGCAGATTTGCGACCCAGCAGCTTGAACATGAATGTCAACACATACCTTTTTCTCTTTGTGAGTTACAAGTCCGGTTTTGATACTGTCAAGGTCCCTTTCTCGCAGCCCCCCCCCCATGTTTTGACCACTTTTTTTGGGCACTGTTTTAGGGCCAGATGAAGCAGGTTTCGTCTGCATTCGAGGCGCTCCAAGGATACCGAGGGCTTTGCCCGAGGCACGAGGACAAAGAGAGGCTCACGGGGACTCGGAATCTATATAATACTATGGTTGGGGCCCTTAGCCCATGATTGATGGGGCCAGTGGGACACTGTGGTGCCTTCTGGACTTTCTGTTTGTCAAGCTGCGCCGGTTTTGGAAAAAAAAAGGTCACTGCCAGAATTCTCATTTTCGGAGCGAAAACATTGGCCTTGGACTCTAAGAAGGTGTCCTCCCCAGTTGCGTCGAAAAATTGCTGCCCAACTTTGATCCACTTGCGTCATGCAAAGACCTTTTTGTGTGAAAGTTGGGTGAGAGGATGTACAGTGCACTGAACCACCTTGAACCTACTTGAACATCTTGAAACCTATCTTATGTGCAGGTGAACAGTTAGGAACCATTTTAAGTTTGTGGGAACCGATCTGTGAACTATAGAACCCATAGGAACCAGGTAGGAACCAATTTGGAACCAAATGGAACCAGTTTGTGCATGGAAGAGCTTGGAGATGGATTTTCGTTTGTTTTTGTGGTTTGTGGTGTTTTTGGATGTTGTTTGACACATGCCCTAGGAACTTGATGTTGTGACTGTATTGGGTAGGAGGTTTGTAGGGTATTTGTGAGTTTGAGCTGAAGACGTTTTACTTGGAGAAGCTGGAAGAACGTTTT
>CAMXCT020005602.1:430964-449670 GCA_947184155.2 Cladocopium goreaui | reverse complement strand
AAAAGACAAGAAAAGTAGCCATCTTCTAGCTTTCCAAGCTCAGAAACGGCGCCTCCGCCACGCTCAAACAGCAGGGCCCTGAAGGACGGAAAAGCATCAAAATTGCGACCAAAAACTGCCTAATGTAACTTCTGAAACCCATAGAAAAGGATGATTTTTAGCTACTTTTTCCTTCTGCTGCTGCTGCTCCTGCTCTTGCTGCTCCTTCTGTTCAAAAGACAGCTCCCGGATGGGAAAACACCATGGCAGTGAAGGACGGAAAAGCATCAAAATTGCGACCAAAAACTCCCTAATGTAACTTCTGAAACCCATAGAAAAGGATTATTTTAGGAAACCTATAATAGTAGTAGTATAGCTGTAGCTGCTGCACAGACTTTTGCTGCTGCTGCTGCTGGCTCCCGGATGGAAAACACCTTGGAAAAAATCACCTGCCGGCAGGAAAACACCATGCCTCTGAAGGACGGAGAAGCCCCAAAATTGCACCCCGAAAATGCCTAACGTAACTTCTGAAACCCATAATAGTAGTAGTATAGCTGTAGCTGCTGCTATGTATGCATTTTGGCTTCCTTTTCCTCCTGCTGCTGCACAGACTTTTGCTGCTGCTGCTGCTGCTGGCTCCCGGATGGAAAACACCATGAAAAAAATCACCTGCCGGCAGGAAAACACCATGCCTCTGAAGGACGGAGAAGCCCCAAAATTGCATCCCGAAAATGCCTAACGTAACTTCTGAAACCCATAATAGTAGTAGTATAGCTGTAGCTGCTGCTATGTATGCATTTTGGCTACCTTTTCCTCCTGCTGCTGCACAGACTTTTGCTGCTGCTGCTGCTGGCTCCCGGATGGCAGCAAAACACCATGCCTCTGGAGGACGGAGAAGCCCCAAAATTGCACCCCGAAAATGCCTAACGTAACTTCTGAAACCCATAAAAGTACTAGTATCAGACTTTTGCTGCTGCTGCTGCTGGCTCCCGGATGGAAAACACCATGGAAAAGCTCCTGCACAGACTTTTGCTGCTGCATTTTGGCTACCTTTTCCTCCTGCTGCTGCACAGACTTTTGCTGCTGCTGCTGCTGGCTCCCGGATGGAAAACACCATGAAAAAAAACACCTGCCGGCAGGAAAACACCATGCCTCTGAAGGACGGAGAAGCTCCAAAATTGCACCCCGAAAATGCCTAACGTAACTTCTGAAACCCATAATATAGTACTAGTATCAGACACGTAACTTCTGAAACCCATAATAGTAGTAGTATAGCTGTAGCTGCTGCTATGTATGCATTTTGGCTACCTTTTCCTCTTGCTGCTGCACAGACTTTTGCTGCTGCTGCTGCTGGCTCCCGGATGGAAAACACTATGAAAAAAATCACCTGCCGGCAGGAAAACACCATACCTCTGAAGGACGGAGAAGCCCCAAAATTGCACCCCGAAAATGCCTAACGTAACTTCTGGAACCCATAGAAAATGAATTTTGGCTACCTTTTCCTCCTGCTGCTGCAGACGCTTTTGTTGCTACTGGTGCCTGTTGGACTTACTGCTGCTGCCTGCTGCTGCCTGCTGCTGGTGCTGCTGCTGGTGGCTGCTGCTGCTGCTGCTGCTGTGGTGCTGCTGTGGTGCTGCTGTTGTGCTACGGCAATCAAACAGCTTCCAAAGCAAGAAGCAGCTACTGCTGCTGCTGCTGCTGCTGCTGCTGCCTAATTATGTAGACTAAAGACTATACACTATAGGCTGCTGCCTGCTGCGTGCTGCTGCCTGCTGCGTGCTGCTGCCTGCTGCTGCCTGCTGCTGCCTGCTCCTGCCTGCTAAGTCCCCCAGCAAAGGGTCATGGTTTGTTGTTGTTGGTTGTTGTTTCCTGTCGTTTGTTGTTGTTTGGTGTTATTTGTTATTGTTGTTTGCTGCAACTCAGGGCAGGAAGGGCAACCCAAGGAGCCCCACGTACTTCGAGGAGACTCCGGGAAGGACCCCCCACCGGTGAAACAAAAACCCCGGAGTCAAGGAATCGAGGTACGTGACCGGTGGGAGGGGGACCCAAGAGAGTCCCCCGGCAAAGGGTCATGGTGTGTTGTTGTTGGTTGTGGTTGTGGTTGTGGTTGTTGTTGTTGTTGTTGTTGTTGTTGTTGTTGTTGTTGTTGTTGTTGTTGTTGTTGTTGTTGTTGTTGTTGTTGTTGTTGTTATTGTTGTTGTTGGTTTGTTGTTGTTTGGTGTTATTTGTTATTGTTGTTTGCTGCAACTCAGGGCAGGAAGGGCAACCCAAGGAGCCCCACGTACTTCGAGGAGACTCCGGGAAGGACCCCCCACCGGTGAAACAAAAACCCCGGAGTCAAGGAATCGAGGTACGTGACCGGTGGGAGGGGGACTCAAGAGAGTCCCCCGGCAAAGGGTCATGGTGTGTTGTTGTTGGTTGTGGTTGTGGTTGTGGTTGTGGTTGTGGTTGTGGTTGTGGTTGTGGTTGTTGTTGTTGTTGTTGTTGTTGTTGTTGTTGTTGTTGTTGTTGTTGTTGTTGTTGTTGTTGTTGTTGTTGTTGTTGTTGTTGTTGTTTGTCTTTGTTGTTGTTGTTGTTGTTGTTGTTGTTGTTGTTGTTGTTGTTGTTGTTGTTGTTGTTGTTGGTCTTTGTTGTTGTTGTTGTTGTTGTTGTTGTTGTTGTTGTTGTTGTTGTTGTTGTTGTTGTTGTTGTTGTTGTTTGTTTTTGTTCGTTGTTGTTTGTTGTTGTTGGTGTGCTTGTTGGTGTTGGTGTTGTTGTCTGGTGTTGTTGTTTGGTTGTGGTTGTTGGTGTTGTTGTGGGGTGTGGTTGTTGAGGTGGTTGCTTGTTGAGGTGGGGGGGGTTGTTGTTGTTGGTGGTGGTGTTGTGGTGTTGTGTTGTTGGTTAGTGGGGGTTGTGTTGTTGGTCGTGGTGTTGTGGTGTTGGCGTTGGCGTTGCGTGTGTGTTGTGTTGTTTGTGTTGTTGTTGTTGTTGTTGTTGTTGTTGTTGTTGTTGTTGTTGTTGTTGTTGTTGTTGTTGTTATTCTTGTTCTTGTTCTTGTTCTTGTTCTTGTTGTTGTTCTTGTTCTTGTTCTTGTTCTTGTTGTTGTTGTTGTTGTTGTTCTTGTTCTTGTTGTTGTTCTTGTTGTTGTTCTTGTTGTTGTTCTTGTTGTTGTTCTTGTTGTTGTTCTTGTTGTTGTTGTTCTTGCTGCCTGCTGCTGCCTGCTGCTGCCTGGTAGTAAAAGTAGCAGTGCAGCACCTCTTCTTCCCTTACGCGCTCCCCCTTGCATCGGCCGGGGTCAGCGAATTATTATTATTCTTTCCTGGCAGCTGTGTCATAAACTCTTTTTCCCTTACGCACTCCCCCTTGCGTCTGCCGGGGTCGGCGGATATACCATGAAATATCCTCAATCACATTTGTCACATTTCCCACAGTATCGCCAATAAAATTTTGTTTCTAAGACCACCTTAAACAAGCTGAGCCTGGAAAATCAGATTCTCATAGTTTCCTGTGAATTCTATCTGCAACCAATTACGGGGGATTGCAGGACCCTGAAATGGATGTACGACGTACGAGAAAAGAGTCCATATTTTATTGGTGTATTCCCTAAAAGGCCTTACATCAACCCCACATAGATCAGTAGCTGAGCGAAAAATCGTGAATCAACCCATATTTGATCCCTGAAGGTCACCCGACAGGGGCTGAAGAACCCCCCAGAGGTCAGAGGTTCATGGTGGTTCATATCCTCCCACATCGGATGTGCATAAGTGGTTCAAAAAAGCCATATATATGAGCCATATATAACTGGGAATAACTGGAAATATTCCATATAGTCCATATAGAACTAGGTGTACCGTTTTTTTTAAATGTGGCTATCCCCTGAGTGGCAGGGCACCCTGAATTAAGGCCTTGTTCAGGCCTTCGGGCCACGGGTGATCTTTGGGTTCTATTGGTGTGTCTGTAACTGGCAGAAAAACCCCACCACAATCTAAGAACATTGAGTAGGCAGCATAATGATGAACCATCACATATCGGGTTTTCCCCAACGTTTGAAAAGACACATCCATATCCTATTCTATCACCATAGTTGTTGGAAAAAACATGAAAAACCATATCCTTTCCCATTAACCCATGTTTGTTGCTAACTATATGGCAGTGTGTCAAAACCTTGTACCCCTGGTGAACATCAAAATAGCTGGTAAATGGATGTTCATCCCATTAAAAATGGTATTACAGTAATAGGTATTGATCCATACCCATATCCCATTAACCCATCCTTTCCAGAAACGGGTGCCGTTGAACCATTTCCCCTGCGCAGACCATCCCTGAACTGACCTCCTTCAGTGCCATGCGGCTTCTGCATTTCGCCACCCCATCAGTGGTGCGCCGGGGCCCATTCGGAGGGTGGAGCATGGGGTTGAAACATGATGAAAAATGCTGGAAAATGACACATTTATGGAGTCAATGAACCAACATGATGGGGATACAATGGGATATTATTGGAGGTTTCCAATCCATGGGGGTAACCCCCAGTCATCATCCTTGTTTATTTTTTGGATTTTCCATGAAATAAACCATCCAGCTATTGGGGTACCACCATTTATGGAACCCCCTGATGAATATAGAACTTTGGGGATAGTTTTTCAGCGAACTAGCAAGAAGATCAGGCACTCGACTACATTTTGATCAAGATAGAAACCAGGAAAGATGATGTGTAGGTCATTTTTTGAACTGGTTTGAAATGAGCAATTCAGTCAAGCGACAGTGCAGCCGTGCCGGCCCTGCCCTCACCGGATGTTGAAGATGATGCACCCAGCCATTACCAGGATTTTTTATGACTCGGGATTCATCCACCATTTTTGTTGGGTGATATCCCAATAGTCCCATTTTGTCCCATCACTTTGCGGTTGTGGCTCCATTTTTGTATTAAATCAGATTTCCTAGAGATGGTTTTATTTAATTTTCTGCGCAAGTATCTACTTATTTTGTAAATCCCAAAAACCATGGTGGATTTTCCTGGATTTCCACATGTTTTGGAAATCTTTCCAAAGGTGACTGCAACCTCCAATCTTTCCATCTGGTTGCAGGTCATTGCGGACCTCTTCATTTTCATGGAATACTCCAAAGCTCGAGGAAAGCACGACGGACGTTTCACCCAGATCCGGCTCTGGGTGCAATTCGTCCTGGGAAAACTGGCCTGTTTGGTCCTGGGCATTGATGCCTTTCTCTTTAAGGTGCGCATTGCCTACAGGACCGGAGCATCTTTCCACGGGGGGCGAAGGTTAGGGGACAGTTAAAATCAGTTAGCTATTGAAAATGACCATTAATAGTGGATTTTCCCATTAAAAATGGTGATTTTCAATAGCTATGTTAAATTACCAGAGGGTAAAACACAAATGCATTCAAGAACCAAACAGTGGTGTTTCACGTGCTATGATCAAGGTTTCAGGTGATTCTTGAACAATCCATAACTGGTTGCTGGTTTGGAACATTTTCTATTTTCCATTTCATATATGGGATGTCATCCTTCCCATTGACGAACTCATATTTTTCAAGATGGTTATTGCACCACCAACCAGTTATGGTTCATTGATTGTACAGGTGGTTGATTGACCTACCTGGTGTCCTAGCATATTGGCATATTGTAAAACCACCTAAACAGTTTCATTTCACTGGGCCAATGCTTCAACTGGGCCAATGATTAGTCTATGTCCTGGCCATGTCCAGTTTTTTTCCAAAAAGCTCAGGTCTGCTGTTTGGGTTTGTCTGATCAGCGATGGGATATATTGCTGTAGGGTACCCAGTTTTGATATTAATTAGGCTACCATAATATATCTATCCCATCATTATCAAAACTGGATACCCTAATATACCGAATAATATATATATATGGTACCCAGTTGGTCAATGATTTTCTCGCCTACATCCACAATTCTAAGATAAATAGCTGTGCGTTGATTTAGCCTTGCTTGTTTTGCCTCGCATTTTTAAGCCTGCAGGAACATCCACAAGCAGGACATTCAGTGGTTTGGCTTGCTGAGTGTAGCCATGTTCATCGTGCAAGTTCTTGGCATCGTTCAACTCTCCATGTTTGTGCGCGGGCGCATTTTTCTCTTCATCTTCGGTGGCGAGGCTCGCGGAATTTTTTGGGTGAAACCCGAGAAACATTGAACTGGGGCACAAGCCCTTGTCGTTGTATCCCAGTAATATCCATGAATCTCATTGAATTTCTAGGAGGATTTTTGTAGGGTGATATTCCAACTCATATAGCTTACTGTATATAATTTTATATAGCTGAACTGGGCACCAGCTTGTTTGGCTTTCTCAGAGTATTTTTGAAGCCTGGTCCACAAAACCGAAGCCTTGAGGATAGCGTGATGGAACCGCACGAGCAAGCTCTGCAGAAGCTCGCACTCCGCTGACCAGATGTCCAGACGTCCAATTAACTGAGTCGGGAAGTTCACCAAAGTGATTTTTCAGCGTTATATACCATATATACCGTTATAATCCGTTATATATCGTTATAGCAGCTTCATGAAAACTGTCTTGACGGAGGGGTTTATGAGACATATCACGATTGTTTGATGGGTTTTCGACAGACGTAACTGGGGGGCTTCTGCCGGCGATTCGGCGCCAGATCTCTCAGGAATGTGTGGCAGGCGATGCTGGTGCGACGCATTTGGTATACCTTTTCATGGCATCAATCGATTGCTGTGCTGTTGACTTTCAATGAAGCTCGGCACGGATTTATGAAGCCATGGTATCCCATGGTTGGCTTGCCTGGGGGTACCAGTTGAACAGCACATTATCGACCTGTTGGTTTAGAAGTACATAGTACTAGTCGCTTTGAGGCGGAGGGCAAAGGTACCACTTCGCAATGCGCCATTTTTACCAGTCTCTGGATTTCAGCAGTTTTTCTACAGCGAGTCCCAGGTTTGATTCTATTCTGCCAAACACCTAATGTTTTCCTTGAATATTTTTGAATCTGAGGAAGATGACTTCCAAAAATTGGTCCTGAACGAGAGGAACGAGGTCAAGCATTCCTTTGCTCGCGATGAATTACGAATGGACGATTCTACGGAGAGTGAGTAATTCGCGAAGTGCGCGGACCCACGGTAAATGTCCAGTTGCGCCCAGCAGCTTTGACCACAATAAAACACCGGATCTATGCTAAAAAAGTTGGGATGAAACTCCAAAATCTCAGTTTTTCAATAGGAACATCATTTTCCAAACCTTTGTATTAGCTTCAATATTACTCTTTGGAGTCTGGTTAAGGCATTGATCAAATGCAGGGAGTGGTCAAACCTCGGTGGGAAGCGTTTCGGTGTATCCTGGTATCGGTTTGCAGAAAGGCGGAACGTTGCTCGGCAGGGGTGACTCGGCTGCTGTGATTTTCGTTCCCCTCCAATTTTTCATAGATTCAGTACTATACTAAACCATACTAAACCAGCGTTTTGTTAGCACAGTATTTGATATTTGTCGGGATTAAGGGATAAATCTGTTTCCCATGCGTCATGACATCTCATGACTCTTATGATCCCGGTGCTTCCACATCGGGGGCCTGTTGCAAATTTAAAAATACATCAGCTGCTGGTGAAAAAATAGGCCATGGATTTTTTCACATCAGTTCCGGGGTCAACTCCAATTGTCGTGAAGTCACGAGTCTTTGTCTGTCTTTCAACTCCTCATTCTCCAATCATTGTTTTCCAGAGTAAAATGCTTGATGCAATCCATAGAATACAATGTATATAGCAACGTACAACAGTAAAAACATGATGCGATATATATAATGCAATGTCATACACATACACTATGATGTCCCATGATATCACATATTATATATATACATTATATATATATATATCTATCACATCTATATAGCACCCCGAAAGAAATGCCAAAAAGTGTTTCGAGGATGTTGGTTCGATGCTGTTTCCCTTATATTTTCCATTTTTTCCATTTTTTTTTGGGAGAGCTGTATTAATGTAATTTTATACAGGTACTTGAAATATTGGATAGATTACATATATATATATATAGATATCTCAATACAATATTATACAATAGACATGTACGTAGATATTATGTATAGATATCTAATATCTATATGTTAGCATGATATTTATACAATTTTATACATATGTAGATATCACCCTTCTGTAAACATAAATGGAAGATCCACCTCTGATTTTTCCTAGGGAAACAAGGGCCGGGGGGGGTTCATGGGTTTTCCACATCAAACGGTTAGTTTAATGCAGGGTAACCATCAAAACACGTACTGTTTGTTACTGTTTAATATAGTCCAGAGTATCAATTACATCAATTATAACCATTATTATGTAACATATATTTTAGTACTGGTATCTACAATCATTAATAACATTTAATAACTGTCAACTGTAGATGTCATTTATGTCAATTCTTTGATGTTATTTCTATCTACATATTACCCCAAACGCGGCGCCAGGCCTGTGCGCTGGCGCTCAGCACTCGAAATCGTCTCGCAGGTTTACTCGGTGAGGGAACCATTTTGGGAGGGTGATTTTTCACAACGAAACATGGTGATTTTTCACATGAAAAATATATGGACTTCACCATATAATTTTCTACATGATTTCACCATGAAAAATCTATGGGGATTTAGAAACTAACCAGGTCTATGGGGATTCAACCATGATTGATATGGCTTGTGAATGCTCTTGAATGGTTTTTTTTAACCAATCAACAGGGGGATGTTCCCTTGGTATTCAAGGGATGGTTTTTCGTGGCTGATTGGGTCATGTATTGAGCCATAAGGGTCTTGAACACGGCATCATTTTATGAGCCCAACAACACAGAGAATATAGGGTTTGACAAAAAAAAACAAAAAAAAACAAAACCAGAGCAACAAAAAAAACAAACTAGAAAACCAAAACCAAGGAAAAAACAAGAACAAGAAAAAACTGCGGAAAATGCAGGTTTTGTTTTTTTGTTTTTTGTTTTTTTCTTGTTTTTTTTGTTTCTTCTGGTGATTCTTCCTGTCGATTTGTTTTTTTGGTGATTCTGTTTTTGTTTTTGTTTTTGTTTCTTTTTTTTATTATTTATTTTTTGCTAAAATCCACTTTCTCTGTTCTACACGGGGTCATAAGCATAATTGGCATTTTACATAACTGGCTAAACGTTTACATAACGAACTGGAAAGATCCACCATTTTTCATGGGAAAATCCACTATTTCGACTGGGCCATTTTCAATAGCTTTTTGTATGTTTACCAGAGGGTACCAACCATGGGGGATCAAAACCAGCAAAACATCTGGAGAGACGGATGATGACAGACGGCCATCGCAACAGGATGGGGGTTCTGTATGATTTTTTTAATACCCCCTGATAGTTTATCATAGCTATTTAACATGGTCCATTTAGTTTGATGATTTACCTATTATATACATATAAGAATGGTGATTTTTCGATAGCTACCTTAAATTACTAGAGAGCAAGTAGCAGCTTTGGCGGATCACAGACAGCCCTTGCAGGTCCAGCGACTGTTTCGAGGCTGTCTGGGATTTCCATGGCTGGTCCATAATCATCATCATCGTCATCGTAAACATGGTGATCCCATCAATCATCAAACTTTTTGAAATTTCAATAAATCATCATCAAATGATCATTAAAAAAATCAGTAAATCATCATCAAAAATAAGTCATCAAAACATGATGATTGATGATGATTTTTAAACTTTCAGTAAATCATCAATCATCGAATACCAAAAGGCGCCAAGGATTCCAGTTCGCTCTATCTTGGATACATTATAATCATTAGATGTAAAGCTACTGTCGGTGATATATCACTATTTTAACATATTTTAACCATAGTTATTGGTTGGTTTCATGTTGTTTTTCACTTTCAAGCATATTTGGGATGATGATCCCGACGTTTTTGTGTGTCAGCAGGGTGGACCTCTCAACCACGTCCCTTCGGTCCCTTCGGTCCCTTCGTGGCGCCAGGCCCATCACAGTGGTGCCTCAGAGCGAAGAAACTGGTTGGGTTTTCAAACATCCAAGAAAGATCCATAAAAAAGATGTGTTTCACAGATTTTCACAGCCACCATTAGAATCATTTCGATATGATTTTCCGAAGGCATCCAGTTCTCCACATCTGTGTTACTCCTCAGTATTTTCCGAAGGCTTCAGCCAACCGGCCAACCGACTGGAGTGCTGAGATCCCACTGGACATCTGGAGGACTCGACTCGACCATCTATGATTTCATAAAGAGAAAATATATGGAAATCTCCAGCAGCCAACCATAGCCAAGCATAGCCAAGGCATCACTCAGAGCGCGTGTGTCAAGCAGGCAGGGGCAACCAGATCTAGAAGATCTAAAGTCACCTGAACATCACAAACAGCACTTGCCACAAATGGAACAGCATGTTTACTTTTGGATAAACAAAGAGGGACTATTGGTTGGCTTTTCCAATTTTTCTGTGTTGCCACCTTGCCCGCATGATCCACACGGGAGAAAACAAATTACGTCAGGCATAGCAGCATTGAGCACTCGGGGGTGGCCAGCCTGCCGTTGGATGCGTTGCACGACCCGACGATGAGCAGCAGCCTGTTTGCAGAGCTGGGAGGGTTTCTTCTGAGTAAACCAACATAGCTATGGAAAATCACCATCTTTTATGGGAAAATCACCATCTTTTGTGGGAAAATCAACTATTTCTATGACCATTTTCAATAGCAAACCGTTAAATTACTTTAGAGGGTAATCTGAGTAATCTGCCTGTCCCCAGATGCTTCATCATCCCGTCAACAGCTGCACCCTGAGAGGTGAAATCCGAAACGTGGAACCTACGAACGGGGTGGAAGATTCATTTTAGAAATGGCTACTATATAAATAGAAATTAAACAAATATATATATATATATATTATGTAGACACAAAGACACAGACACACGCAATGTATTTAGTATATGTACATGTAATTAGTATATGTATATATATATGCATATCCAGATACTTTTTAATTAGATACATATACTAAGTTTCAGCTGAGGCCCCAGCCTGAGCCGAGTGCTGACATTGACACCTGCCAGCTACATTGCCCCATCTAAGCTGTCGGAGCCAGCTACATCGCCTGAGGAGCCGAAATCGTCTGGGGATGTGCAAAATGTGATGGTTAATGATGGGTTAATGATGGTTAATGATGGGTTATATATATACTGACGGACACCGAGTTAGAACCTCAAAAATTTTCCAAAATTTGGTCGCCCTACAGTTAGAACCCAAAAATTTTGCACACTTAGAACCTTGGTTTGCAAAAGGTTCTGACTCAGGGGGTAACACCAACCAACTATGAGAACCGCATCATTTTCCTGCACGCATCAAATCTTGTCATTTCAACTTGGCCGCTCTGTTGCGGCAATGCTTGCAAACTCTAATCGCCATTCACTTTGGACAAAATGCTCAGCGTGAGATTCAAAAAAATGGAAAAATCAAATTGTATGTCTTAAACTAAATTTAACACACACACACACAAATATATATAAATAATTTAAAGATAGGTTGTTGGATAGATAAAGAGATTTGTCCCGACCCATGGTCCTGGCCAGAGGTTCTTGGTGTGAGCACTTAAAAGGGGCGCACACACACACGCACATGTGAGTTTGCTCAACACGGGTTCATATACTGAACTATCTATGATACGGTTTGTTGTATACTTGTGAATATATGTAAAAAGGTTCTAAGTGTGAGCACGCGCAAGGGCACAGACATATGTGAGTTTGCACAACATGGGTTCATATACAAGACTCTCTGTGATATGATATATGTATACTTGTGAGCATGTGTGTGTGTGTATGCAAAGAGGCTCTAAGTGTGAGCACTCGCAAGGGCACAAACATATGTGAGTTCGCACAACAAGGGTTCATATACAAAACTAATCATGATACGAAATATGTATAGTAATACTTGTCAATATATGTATACAAAGAGGTTCTAAGTGTGAGCACCCGCAATGGCACGTACAAGTGTGAGATTGCACAGCACGGGTTGATATACAAACATATCTGTGATGGAATATAAGTATATTTGTGACATATGTAAGTATGCAAAGAGGTTCTAAGTGTGAGCACGGGCAAGGGCACAGACATATGTGAGTTCGCACAACATGGGCTCATATACAAATGAATCTGTGATGTGATTTATGTAGTCTTGTAAGTACATGCATGTATACAAAGAGGTTCTCAGTGTGAGCACTCGCAAGGGCACAAACAAGTGTGAGAGTGCACAGCACGGGTTGATATACCAACGTATCCGTGATATGATTCTTGATATATGTATACTTGTGAGTATATGTATGTATACAATGACGTTCTAGGTGTGAGCACTCGCAAGGGTGCAAACATATGTCAGCTTGCACAACATGGGTTCATATACAAAAGTATCTGTGATGGATACTTGTGAGCACATGTATGTATGCAAAGAGGTTCTAAGTGCGAGCACTCGCAGGGGCACAGACATATGTGAGTTCGCACAACATGGGTTCACATATAAAAGTATTTGTGATATGATATATGTATATTTCTGAGTATATGCATGTATACAAAGAAGTTCTAACTGTGAGCACTCGCAAGGGCACAAACATATGTGAGTTCGCACAACAAGGGTTCATATACAAAACTATTCATGATACGAAATATGTATACTAATACTTGTGAATATCTGTATGCAAAGAGGTTCTAAGTGTGAGCACTCGCAAGGGCACAAACAAGTGTGAGAGCGCACAGCACGGGTTGATATACCAACGTATCCGTGATATGATTCTTGATATATGTATACTTGTGAGTATATGTATGTATACAATAATGTTCTAGGTGTGAGCACTCGCAAGGGTACAAACATATGTCAGCTTGCACAACATGGGTTCATATACAAAAGTATCTGTGATGGAATATATGTATACTTGCGAGCACTCGCAAGGGCACAAACATATATGTGAGTTCGCACAACGTGGGTTCATATACAAAACGATACATGATACGATGTATGTATACTAATACTTGTGAATATCTGTATGCAAAAAGGTTCTAAGTGTGAGCACTCGCAAGGGCACAAACAAGTGTGAGAGTGCACAGCACGGGTTGATATACCAACGTATCCGTGATATGATTCTTGATATATGTATACTTGTGAGTATATGTATATGTATACAATGACGTTCTAAGTGCGAGCACTCGCAAGGGCACAGACATATGTGAGTTCGCACAACATGGGTTCACATTTAAAAGTATCTGTAATATAAAATATGTATATTTGTGAATATATCTATGTATACAAAGAGGTTCTAACTGTGAGCACTCGCAAGGGCGCAGACATATGTGAGTTCGCACAACATGGGTTCACATATAAAAGTATTTGTGATATGATATATGTATACTTCTGAGTATATGCATGTATACAATGAGGTTCTAACTGTGAGCACTCGCAAGGGCACAGACATATGTGAGTTCGCACAACATGGGTTCACATATAAAAGTATCTGTAATATAAAATATGTATATTTGTGAGTATATCTATGTATAAAAGGAGGTTCTAACTGTGAGCACTCGCAAGGGCGCAGACATATGTGAGTTCGCACTGTTCGCACAACACGGAGTCATACACAAAAGTATCTGTAATATGAAAAATGTATATTTGTGAGCATATGTATGTATTCAAAGAGGTTCTAACTGTGAGCACTCGCAAGGGCACAGACATATGTGAGTTCGCACAACACGGAGTCATACACAAAAGTATTTGTAATATGAAATATGTATATTTGTGAGTATATCTATATATATGTATACAAAGAGGTTCTAAGTGTGAGCACTCGCCTCAAAGTGTGCACTGGCAAGGGCAGAGACATATGTGATTTGGCACAACTTGAGTTCATATACAAAAGTATTTATCATACGATATGATATATGTATACTTGTGGATATATGTATGCCTGGAGAACCAAAACCCTAAGAATTCTTCGGGTCAACGCAAGAACCTGAGGTATTTCGGAAAAAATAAGAAAACCTCGGTTTTCGATTGAAGACCTCGGGTATTGATTTTGAACCCGTACTTAACCCGTACCTAACCCGTACCTAACCCGTAGTTAACCCGTACTAACCCGTACCTAACCCGTACTTTCAAAATGGGTTTTAATACCCCGGGTTTTGTCAGAAAAGCTCAGGTATTTTTCAAACCCTAAGATTTCTGCGGGTTTTGGTTTTCAAGGTGTATACAAAGAGGTTCTAAGTGTGTGGGTTCGCGAGGGCAGAGACATATGTGAGTTTGCACAACATCGGTTCATATACAAGAGTAGCGATAATATTATACATGATTATATAAGTATACTTGTGAATATATGTATGCTTACAAGGGGTTCTAACTGTGAGTGTGTACAAGGGCAGGAGCATATGTGGTATATGAAATGTGGGGTTCTAACTGCGGTTAATTTTAGCGCTTCTAACTCATGTGAGTAAGAACCCGGCCAGATGTACGAAGTCCGTTTTTTTTTTCCAAAATAGGTTCTAACTAGGTGTCCGCCACTATATATATATCAGATCCAAAACTTTGAATGCTGAAAAACTATGGTCAACTTAGCACGTCAACTTTTATAGAGGCTGTCTGAAAATGGGGTTTTTGGCCGCAACATGATGAATGGGAACTGTGATGGATAAATTCCTTGTTATTCTTGGGCAAACCCAAGTACAAAGCCCAACCAAAAGATCATTTGACGCGTTGAACCCCACACAATCCCATTAAAATTACGGGTTACCTATGGGATAGTCTTAAACTACCACCCCGAAATCCATTGATTTATCATCCATTTTCCACATTGCAATAGGCAATTTGGGGGCATCCACCGTTTTCAGACCCATATCCCACTTATCCCACATCCGTTGGTCAAACATCCCAATTTTCCAAGAAATTAACACTGAAATCATCACCAGGGTGGCGGCTCAAAAAGAAGGGCGACCAGTGCAGAAGTGGATGCCTTACAAGAGCCGGAGGAGGCTAGGAAGATGCTGTGGATCGGTGGCAGGGTGCTTTACTGTGAAAAAGATGGAATTTGGATATATCAAACATGGCTTGCTGGAACATCTTTCATTTGGCTTGATGACTTTCAAATTCAAAGCTGTAGCCAACAATAGCAGTTTCGGTTGCCGACTGAGGTTGGACTGTTTGACAGGATTCATTCATTAAACGCATTCCATGGGCAAACCGTTTTCCAAGAACGACCATGCGGCATGGATGACAGATGGAATAAATATGGCAACACACACACACATGAGCATGTAGCCATACAAAAAAATCTGTGACTGAAGAAGTGGGGATACTGACCAGAGATGGCATCCTCGCAGCGCCTTTTTTCGAAGGCCTTTTACAGATATCCTCAGGATGAATTTTTGTACCTTGGGGATCATCACAGCTTGGGATGTTTGATGATCTTCACGCATAAAACCAGCTATTTGGGGCATGGGGCCATGAGGTGTTGAGCCATGACCATCTGAAGCCGAAGCCTCCATTGCCGGTGTCTAATCCTTTGCCCACGCAAAATAAAACAGAACAGTGGAAAATAGGGGCACCAGAGTGTGTGTTTTGCGTGTTTCTCGAAACATGGTGTATTATCGTAATGCAACATTCAAAAAATATGTGTTACAAAAGTGCAAAACCATGTGAAGCAAGAAACATGTATTGACGTAGCAGGAACAACCTCCCAAACAAGATAGAACAGCGTCAAACAATAGGAGACTACGTATGAATTATTCATACGACAAGAAAAAACCGCTAAGAAACACGAGAAAATGACCCCCCATTATTCATCCTTCTCAATACTAAATACTCTCTCTGAAAACCCATCGTGGATTATTGGATCTCTTCGTTTTGGGGTTCCAAATAGGAGATACCCTTTGGTTATTTGACATAGCGATGGAACATATCCAATTCTATAGATGATTTAATATGATTTACATGGATTTTCCTATGAAAAAGGGTGCCTTTCCAGTTCGCTCCGTTAAATCACCAGAGGGTTTAACCTTTTCTGATGAACTTTCACCAGTCCCTGGAGTACCCCAGGACGAGCATACAGGTTTTGATTTCAGGCGCAACTGTCGGGGTGGTTCTGGCGACACTGGAGCTGCGACGGAGATGGTTTTCCCAACGAAATAATGGTGGTTTAATGGTGGTTACCCTCTGGTAAACTAACGTAACTATGGAAAATCATCATTTTTAATGGGAAAAGTCACCATAAATGGCAATTTTCAATAGCTATGTTAAATTACCAGAGGGTAAATGGTGAAATAATGGTGCTTTACTGGGACTTCATGGGATCTATAGCAAATCTCTATAGCAAATATCTATGAAAAAACAGGATGGGGCCCCCAGTCGATAGCGTGAACCGTTGCCGAACACAAAAGTGGCTGAATTCTATGGTATTTTAGTAGATATCACGAACGAGTTTTCATGGGGTTCATAAACCAACATTCACATCGCAACGGGGGGCACCATTCTCCATTTAGGTCGGGGGGATTTTCCAGCCAGACACCTTTGATTGCCGCAGGGTAGATTCTAGGCTATGTACCATCAAACTATAGTCATCCTTGAGTAGATAGAATATGGATATTTCAAAAAACCATCACTGAAATTTTGATATCCTATCTACTTCCCATAATTCATCAAATGGGATGTAACATCCTCACTTTCCATTGCTGATTTTATGGGATTATAGATAGATAGATATATGTCAACAACAATCATATACCACTATAAATAAACATATAAACCTCTGTATCCCATTATAAACATTATATACCATGTATATACATACTCTCTGGTAGTTTAACATAGCTATTGAACATGGCCCATTTATAGTGGATTTACCTTTCAAAGATGGTGATTTTCCATAGCAAACTGTAGTTGCCATCTGCTAGTTTAAGGTAGTAGCTATATGGAATGCTATGGAAAATCATGGTGATACTAATAGGTGTATTATACCATATATTTACATGTATATATATATATATATGTATATCATAAATCAGGTTTCCTAAATGGGGGGACCCCCCGAAATCATCCTTTTTTTTAGGTTCGGCTTTTCCATTGTAAACCATCCAGCGAGCTCGCTTGGGGTATCTGAACATTTGTGGAACCCCCCATCCTTCGCCAGGACAGTGATCCTAGCGGCCTCGGTGAGAAAGGCGCTGGTGGTGGGTCTTTTCCCCCATGTGAAATGGTGTAGATTTGAAACATCAAACCCTAAACCCCAAACCCAAAACCCACGGATTCCTTTGTTTATTTTTGCATTTTTTTTTTGAACCATGGTTTTCGAGCCGTTTTGGGATTAGATAGATGGGTAAGAAATGGTCAATACCATACTTATACTAAAGTTGTCAACTTCTAGAGTCAAATTACAGGTTTAATGGTGTGAATGGCCATTCACCGCTTTGCACGAAAGAGGGAGAGTGAGAGAGAGAGAGTCGCACTTGAACCCCAGCATTGGTTTAAGGGAACAACTACAGGAAACCTCTCACCTAGTTGGGTGCTTAAACCTTGGTTTCTTGCAGATATCCCCTTAAGTCAGCCCATTGAAAAACCCGGAGCGGACCTGTCATCAGAACTGCTGGGCGGCAATTCGCAAGCGAGATGCGCGTGATCAAAACCTCTTAGACTTTCCATATCCATTTCGGGTTTATCGAAATCTATTCTTGACCATCCCTCATAATGTACAATCGATTTATCATTATGAACCATCATCAACCATTATTGGCCATGATCAACCATGCATTATGGATTTTAATGATCATGAACAATCTTCAACCATCATTAACCATAAAATGTGTATATATATATATATCCATCCACCTACCATATTCTTATATATTCTTAGCATCATTTATCATCCATCACAATACTCATCCATCACACTCAATCAAAATCAACCATCAACAACAAGATGCTGAAAAAGATGGTTGATTTTGATTGGGATGATGGATGGTACTCCCCAACAAGGTGATGAAGAAGTGAGGCTCGCACGATGATTTTTGCTTCGGATTTCACCAACTTCTATCTTATTGTTCGATATTTTTTGTGGTTAATATGCAATATATATATAATATCAACCATTGTCATTAACATGATACTATATATTATACAGTATTAGCATGAACATTAGCATGATCATTAGTTTTATCATCAGCTTTATCATTAGCATTACATAGTACAACTAACCATCACTCACCATCATTAAAAAAACATTGATTACATCTCTTGACTGTTTAACGTCATGTAGCGCCTGAGGTGCAACGCATTTGGCGGAGCAACTGGGCGTTGGTGAAAGGTTGGGAACAGCTTGGGAACATCTCCTTGAGACCTCAGTTGCAAGAGGGGTAAAGCCCCTACATGTTCGAGAATTCTCTATGTTTGGACAAGAAAGAGGCTTTGAAGAATGGACTGCTAGATTTGGAAGATCATTATTCAATTTATTCCATCCCATTCACGGGATTTGGATCTTCCCCAAGATGTATGATCATTATTAAGCACCTTTGAATCATTCCTCGTAGCTGGTCCAAGACTCCATTATGGAAGATATGATTTCGGTACAAAAAATCTTGGAGATTTTAGGTCTTCTATATCAGTGTCCCAGACTATCTGGCAGCTTTTTTGCACACATCTTTTTGGGATGATCCTCGTTGGTCAATTCACAGAGGATGTTTCGGAGCCATGGTACCCGGCCTGGTAAAGATA
>CAMXCT020005602.1:345964-428464 GCA_947184155.2 Cladocopium goreaui | reverse complement strand
AGAATTCATGGTTCTGAATGAAATTCCCATCGTGCCCAAAGTATCCCAAGGTTAAATAAGTTTTGTATCAGTTTTTACCAGTTGTATGTCAGTTATATATAAAATTTAAGTCACTATTACCCCAATTGATGTCCCGATCCATACTAACTTCTTCAAGTTGTGCATCGCCAGGCGAAAAGTCAGACCTGACAGCTGAGCAAGAGCAAGCCCAAGGTGTGGCATTCGACCTCCAGTCATTCCAATGTTGATAATAACTCAATAAGCGGGCTAGGGTAGACAAACATAGATATGGAAAACACCGATGGTTTACGGTTTACCATGTTTACAATGATTTACAAAGGGTTTTCCACATATATGTTGGTTTTTGGGAGAGCAATGATTCTGATAATGACTATCAGATCATGAAACTGTGATTATATATCATAATATTGATCACTGCTTTCTGTATTATTGATGTTCGAAATCATTTGATGATAATCTATCAGAATACTGATACTGATAATGATAAGGACGACGACGACGATGACGATGACACTGATGCTGATGCTGATGGTGGTCATGGTGATGAAGATGAAGAAGAAGATCTTGATGATGACTACGTTTGACTTTTGACTGTGCAGACTTTTTCAGACTTTTCAGACTTGGCCTTCCCAGACTCTTCACTTACCCCCTTCCGTTTCACGTGTACCAATAGGCTTTTCCATTGAACTCACCATTTTACACATCGATCTCCCACAATTTTTGGACGGACAAACCTCTATGGGTTAGTCTGAACATTTGGCACCCCCAAACCCAATGGTTTATCGTCATTTTTTCCATAAACAAGCCAGTATCCCCAAATTCTTGGACCCCAAGTATCAGATTGCTGGTCAATCCCATCCCGTTATATTCCAATTTATATCCTCTCGGCATGATCGGCTTTACACTCCATCCAATCATCCTAATCGTATGTAAATATATGTGACCCCACAACCCTGACACATTATCTTATCATGGGTGTGTATGCCATTAAAAATCCCCATGAACTCCATAAATCGCATTGCGCACGGCGCCAGGCGACAACACGCTGCCTGAGCCGCTGCCGAGGTGCTCCGTCTCCACGATGGGTGGCAACGATTTGCGCGACACCTTGCCCTGCGATTTGGACATGGGCTGGCATCGCGAAGAGAGCCCTGCCACGGATGGCCGAAACCTGGCATGGTTGGGTAAGATTTTTGAGGAGTTGATGTTGGGTTGTTGGAAGTTGATTGGACCATGATTTTCAAGATATTTCAAGTGTTTACTGGCTTTCGAATGATGTTTATGGGTTTAAACAATCGGGAGAATTATGATTTTCAGAGATCTGTGGGGTTGGGGTGGGGGTTCAATAGCCACAATTTCTTGTGTTCAATGGGGTTTCATGGATGGTTGAACAGGGAACTACTGTGGTGAATCATGGGATGTGGTGCCCAGAGAAACGTTTGTTGGTTTAGTTTCACCCGGTGAAACTAGCTCGATATATCACTGGTTGGTGGTTTGGAACATGTTTTATTTTTCCAATTTTTCCCCAACAGCAGAAGCTTTGGGGTCTTCAGCCATAGTAAAGGTTTCGGAGCATTGGGGTCTTCAGCCATAGTAAAGGTTTCGGAGCAGACCGGAGCAGCTCCAAAACCCATTCCCCCAAGGTTCCCAAGTAAAGGTTCCGAAGTAAAGGTTCCCAAGGTTCCCAAGGTTTCCAAGGTTCCCAAGGTTCCCAAGGTTCCAAGGTTCCTAAGGTTCCTAAGGTTTCCAAGGTTCCCAAGGGTTCCAAGGTTCCTAAGGTTTCCAAGGTTCCCAAGGTTCCCAAGGTTCCCAAGGTTCCCAAGGTTCCCAAGGTTCCCAAGGTTCCCAGGGTTGCCCAGGTTCCCAAGGTACGCAAGGTTCCCAAGGTTCCCAGGGTTGCCAAGGTTCCCAAGGTACGCAAGGTTCCCAAGGTTCCCAAGGTTTCCAAGGTTCCCAAGGTTCCCAAGGTTCCAGGGTTCCTAAGGTTCCTAAGGTTTCCAAGGTTCCCATGGTTCCCAAGGGTTCCAAGGTTCCTAAGGTTCCTAAGGTTTCCAAGGTTCCCAAGGTTCCCAAGGTTACCTCAAGGTTACCTCAAGGTTTCCAAGGTTCCCATGGTTCCCAAGGTTCCCTCAAGGTTCCCTCAAGGTTCCCTCAAGGTTCCCTCAAGGTTCCCTCAAGGTTCCCTCAAGGTTCCCAAGGTTCCCAAGGTTCCCAAGGTTCAGGTTCCGTCAAGGTTCCCAAGGTTAGATTGTAAAGGTTCCCTCAAGGTTTCCAAGGTTCCCAAGTAAGCGTTCTCAAGGTTCCTAAGGTTGCATTGTAAAGGTTACCTCAAGGCTGCCTGAAGGTTCCCAAGGTTTCCAAGTAAAGGTTGTCAAGGCTCCCAAGGTTGCATTGTAAAGGTTCCCAAGGTTCCCAAAGTTACATTGTAAAGGTTGTCAAGGTTCCCAAGGTTGCATTGTAAAGGTTCCCTCAAGGTTCCCAAGTTTTCCAAGTAAAGGCTGTCAAGGTTCCCAAGGTTATTATGTAAAGGTTCCCAAGTAGACGTTGTCCAGGTTCCCAAGGTGACATTGTAAAAATTTCTATAAGATTCCAAAGGTTAGATTGTAAAGTTTCCCTCAAGGTTCCCAAGGTTAGATTGTAAAGGTTCCCTCAAGGTTCCCAAGGTTAGATTGTAAAGGTCCCTCAAGGTTCCCTCAAAGTGCCCAAGGTTTCCAAGTAAAGATTCTCAAGGTGCCCAAGGTTAGATTGTAAAGGTTCCCAACAGCGTAAGCTTGGGGCCTTCAGCCATAGTGAAGGTCTTGGAGCTGGTCGGAGCAGCGAAATCCGCACTACGCAAGGTTCCCAAGCAAGGTTCCCAGCAACAGGTTCCCAGGAACAGGTTCCCAAACAAGTTTCCCAAGAACAGGTTCACAAGTAAGGTTTCCGGAAAAAGTTCCCAGGCAAGGTTTCCAGGAAAAGGTTCCCAAGCAAGGTTCCCAGGAACCGCTTCTCAAGCAAGGTTGCTAGGAAGAGGTTCTCAAGCAAGGTTGCTAGGAAGAGGTTCTCAAGCAAGGGTTCCGAGGACAGGTTCCCAAGCAAGTTCCCAGGAAGAGGCTCCCAAGCAGGTATCCAGGAAGAGGTTCCGAAGCAAGGTTAACTTCTTAGGAACCGCTTGCAAGTGCGGTTCCCGAAAACGGTTCCCAAGCAAGGTCCCAGGAACCGTTTCCAAGCAAGGTTCCAAGCAGGAACAAGGCTCGCAGGAACAGGTTCTCAAGCAAGCGTTCCCAGGAAGAGCTGGTTCCCAAGCAATATTTCCAGGAACAAGTTTTCAAGCAAGGTTCACAAGAACAGGTTCACAAGCAAGGGTTCCAAGAACAGTGCCTCAAGTTCCGAAGCAAGGGTTCCAAGAACAGGTTTCCTTGCAGGGTAGCAAGGTTGGACTAAGCAAGGTCCTTGGGAACAGGTTCCCAAGCAAGGTTTCCACGAACAGGTCCCCAAGCAAGGTTCCCAAGGACAGGTTTACAAGCAAGCTTTGCAAGAACAGGTTCGGGTTCCAAGAACAAATTCTCTAGGAAGGTTCTGAGCAATAGGTTGCCAGCATGGTTCCCACGAACACGTTCCCAAGCATGGTTTCAAAGCAAGGTTCCTCAGCAAGGCTTTCAATCACAGTTTCGCCAGCAAGGTTTCGAATAATAGGTTGACGGGCAAGGTTGTCAAGAAAGGTTCCAAAGCAATGTTGCAAGAAAGGTTCAACGAACAGGTTCCCAAGCAAGGTTCGCAAGAACAGGTTGCTCATGTTCCCAGGAAGAACAACTTGGACAGCAAAATTTCATAAAATATCGAAGAACAGCTGCAAGCAAGGTTGGAAGCAAGAACAGAATCCCAAGCAAGGTTCCGAAGGACAGGTTCCTAAACAAGGTTCCCAAGCAAAGTTGCGAAAAACAGGTTCCCGAGCAAGGTCCCAATGAACAGGTTTGAAGCAAGCAGGCAAAGTTTCCAAGAACAGGTTCCCAAGACAAAGTTCCCAAGAACAGGTTATCAGGCAATGCTCCCAAGAGCAGGTTCCTAAGAATAGGCTCCCAAGAACAGGTTCCCAAGCAAGGCTCCCAAGAACAGGTTCCCAAGCAAGGTTCAGATAAACAAGTGTCAAGCAACGTATCCAAGAACAGTTGCCCAGGCAAGGTTCCAAGAACATTGAACAACAGAATACTGCAAAGGTTGAAGAATTGTTCTAATAACGGAACGGAGAGATTGAAGACTTTGTTTTGCTTCAAAAAATGATACGGCACCCGCACATGGATAAAAACACTAGACGACAGCGTGGCCTGAAAGAAAGCAGGAGGGAGGAGACAAGAAAAATGATGATGATGGTGATGATGATGACGACAATGATGATGACGAGGATGAATGGCGATGGAGATGATGATGAATGATAGCTGACGCGAGTCAAATGTCACATATCCACGGTTTCATGCCTTTTTTGTCCCCGCAGAGGGTTTGCTCCAGGGCTGGCACCTGAGCGACAGTCAGAATCAAAAGACATGTTTTTTTACAGCGAAAAAATTACACAGAGAAGATTTTACACACAGAACCCTTTGCACAGAGAGGGATTTACACAGAGCAGCTTTTACACAGACGCTTTTACACAGAAAAACCTTTTCTAAAGAAGCCTTATCACATGAGGCCTTTACACAGAGCAGCTTTACACACAGACACTTTTTCACAAAGAAGCTTTTACACACGGGAACTTTAGCGCGCAGATGCCCAAGCTTTTACACACAGGAGCTTTTGCACACACACGCCTTACAAAAAGAAGCTTTTAGACACAGAAACTTTTACAGCCTTTTCACAAGAAAGCTTTTACACAGAAACTTTGCACAGAGATGCCTTTACAAACAGAAGCTTTTACACACAGAAGCTTTTACTCAGAGAAGCCTTTACAAACAGAGCAGCTTTTACTCACAGAAGCTCTTCCGCAGAGAAGATTTTGCACAGAGAAGCTTTCTCAAAGACAAGCGTTTGCGGGAAGGAATTTTGCGCACAAACGGTTTTTACATACAGCAGCTTTCACACAGAGAAGCCTTTGCGCGGACCAGCTTTTATACTCAGGTTTGTTTTCACAGACCAGCGTTTACGCGGAGCAGCTTTTACACACCGAAGCTTTGACGTAGAGAGGCCTTGACACAGAGAAGCTTGTACACACAGAAGCTTTTACACACAGACGCCTGTACACAGAGCAGCTTTGACACACAGACGCTCTACACAGAGAAGCCGTTACACAGAGCAACTTTTACACAGAGCGGCTTTTGCACACAGACGCCTTTACACAAAGAAGCTTTTCTACAACAACGCTTTTACACATAGAGGCCTTTACACACAGAAGCTTTTACGCACAGAAGTCTTTACACAGAAGCTTTACACAGAGAAGCTTTTACAGAGAGAAGCCTCTACACAGAGCATCTTTTATACACAGAAGCATTTACACACAAAAGCTTTACACACACACGCCTTTACACACAGAGCTTTTACACACAGAAGCTTTTACGCATAGAAGCTTGTTCACAGAGCAGCTTTTACACACCGAAGCTTTTACACAGAGAGAGGCCTTTGCAACTTTAAACACGCAAATGCCCAAGCTTTTACACAGACAGGTCTTTACACAGAGGCATTTACACAAAAGTTCTTCACACAGATGCGGCAGATGCTTCTACACACAGAAGCTTTTGAGCACAGATGCTTTTACACACAGAAGCATTTACCCAGAGATGCTTTGACATATACACGCCTATACACACAGAAGCTTTTAGACACAGATTGTTCTCAGAGAATCACAGAAGCTTTGACACTGAGAAGCCTTTACACAGAGAATCTTTTACACACAGAAGGTTTTACACACACAAGCTTTTCCACAGAAGCTTTTACACAGAGAAGCTTTTACGCACAGGAGCTTGTACACACAGACGCCTTTACACACAGAAGCTTGTACACACGGAGGCTTTTACGCACAGAAGCTTTTGCACAGAGAAGCCTTTACACAGACGCTTTCCCACAGAAAAACCGATTCCACAGAGCAGCTTTTACACTTCAAAAAATCGCAATTTAACTTAAGTTTTTGACGTTCGGCCATCATATCGTGCGAAAGGGTTGCATCCGACGTTGGAAAATCGCAAATTTTGACCTTGGACAATCATTTTGCGTGAAAGGCTTTCGCCTGACCTTGTAAAATTGCAATTTTACACAAGTTTTATTTCGCGCGAAACAGTTGTGCCTGACGTTTCAAAATGGATAAAGTCGCAATTTTACACCAATTCTTGAACGTTTGCATCTGGCATTAAAAAAAATCATAGTTTTCCCACAGTTATTGCCATTTGACTTTCGTGCCACGCTTGCATCTGGACTTTCAATCACAATATTACACCAGTTTTTGACGGTTGACCCTCGTTTCGTGCGAAGGGGCTGCGCTGGGCCTCACCAAATTTGCATTTTGCCACATGTTTGGATGTCCGACCTGCGCGATCTCTGTAGAGGGTTGCCCGTGCCCAAAAGAAATTCACATTCCACCACATGTTTGGGCGTCTGAGACGCACGATCTCCGCAGACGGTTGCTGCGGGCGAAGCCTTTCCCCACACCACATGTTTGCCCATCCGACACACGCGATCTCCACAGAGGGTTGCTCAAGGACAAACAAGACCCGCATTTCGCCACACGTTTGGGTGTCCGACACGCCGCAGAGGGTAACGGTTCGTAAGCCACCGCCTGGCCGTCCCTGCCGCCAGAGAGAAATAGAAGAACTGGAGAAGTCTGATTTTGCAGGAGTTCAGATACAGTTTGATCACCTGGAAGTTAGCTGAACGCCTGTGTAGCAAATCCTGTGTAACAATTTCTGTGCAAATGACCTTGCAGGAGTCGTGTAGGAGTTCAAGTAGAAGTGGATCACCTGCAAGTCAACTCCTGTGTAAATGACATTTTCCAGTTTTGTATGTTTTGTAGGAGTTCCCTAGAAGTTGATCACCAGTAGCTGATGTTTTGTGATGTTGTCTATTTTGTAAATGATGAGGATGATGTTGTAAGTGATGTAAGGTTAGATCGACTAGAAGATGTAGGTGATGTAGAGGATGTAGTGATATAGATGATGATGTAGGTCATGTATGCGTTGTAGATGATGTATGTCATGTAGATGACGTTAGTGGGAAAGTTTGTGTAGGTGATGTCGATGGTGTAGGTGAGATAGATGATGCTGCTGCTGATGATGATGATGGTGATGATGATGATGATGATGTTGTAGATGTAGATGTAGTTGTAGAGAAGATGGTGTAGAATGGTATAGAAGATGTAGGTGATGTAAAGGACATAAGAGATGTGGATGATGTATGTTAGGTAGATGAAGTGAAGAGTGAGGTGGACAGCAGTTCTTTGAGAAAAACCCTTCTCACAAGCTTCGGGAATATTGGTCCTTCAGCTTCCACAGTATTGCAAACGCTTTTGGAAAACCGGTTTTTCATAAAGCGTTTGTGCCGTGATTGCGCCTTGCACGCCCGACCTCTAGAGTAAGAAGGGCTGGGCAATAAACATACTTCACCCATTGCGTGTTTGGTAGCTGTTTTTGTTTCTGGCTGTTGGGGATGCTCTTTGGGCTTATTTCCATATATTGGGAATTTCATCATCCCAACTGACGAACTCATATTTTTCAGAGGGGTAGGTCAACCACCAACCAGATCATGATATATATATATATATACCACAAAGCCAATCGTGAAGCTACGGAGCCCTTGTGTCAACCCAGGAGTAAAGCTCGGTGGTATCTCCCCTTAAATTGGTCAATCAGGGGTGGTTCATTCGGTGCCAACATAGGTCTTGAAGGGTATGATTTCATCAATTCCGCAGCATATCCCCCATGATGACCCCATGATGTCCCCATTGAAGCAATGTCACCACCAAGGATTGGAAGATGGAGATGACGCAGTATTGCAGGAGCGTTCTGTTGAAGATAATTATCCTGCACATGATGATCTTATGGATGATCTGGTGCTGCAAGAGCGTTCTGTTGGAGTAAAAGTCGATCCTGCAGCAGAGGAACTGGAACAGCTGGAAGTTGCTGTTGACTTGCAGCAGTCACCACAGCATCATCAGGAGACCCAAGCACAGCAAAACCCTTCAAGTGAGTCAGGTGGAAAGCTGGCTGAAACCGCTGGGGAAGATCCGCTGTCAGATCGGAGTCAGTCCATTCCGTCTCCTTCCCATTTGATCCGAGCAGTCTGCACAGATAAGCCCAATGTAAACTCGTCAAATGTGAGTGAGTCTGTTCGGTCAGAGGGAGCGGTATCTGGAGATGATAGGGATTCCCCAATGGAGCAGAAGAATGATGTAGCTGAAGTTGAACACGTTGAGGAAAGTTTGGGGATTCCTGGAAGGGACAGAAGCAGTGCAAGTATGGCAAGTGATCCTATGGAACGAGGCAGCCACAGCAGAGATGCGAATGTTTCTGGTGATTATTCTGAGGAGTTTGAAGAGGGAAATGAGGACAACAAACTGACATTTTCAATAGCAGTTGTAGATGTAGACAAGAACGACGATGAGAATGTCGCATCAAATGATGGTCCTGATTCACCTACTTCCCCTGCTTCTCCTGCTGCGGTTTCAGAAGCACCTTCCAGAGACTGCCAGCACCTCTCTGTTTCCGAAGCTGTCCCTAGTATGACTTCCGCATCCATGGAGCAATCGCAGTCAGGCGAAGACCCATTCCTTGAAAATTTAGAGCGCAGTCGGCCCATTCACACAAACAGTGAAGACCAAAAGGCATATTCTGAGGATGCGAGAGAGGAGTTGGGCGATGAAGAATATTCTGGCGAGTGGTCAGGAGAGGAGCGTTCTGTCGGAGAGGCTTTGCTGGATCATGCTACACAAAGCCAGCCAGCTGAATCAAGAGGAGGAAGAGGCCAAAGTGGAGAAAGCAATTATCAACAAGATGGCACACATTCTGAGGATGCGAGAGAGGAGTTGGGCGATGGAGAATATTCTGGCGAGTGGTCAGGAGAGGAGCGTTCTGTCGGAGAGGCTTTGTTGGATCATGCAGCACAAAGCCAGCCAGCTGAATCAAGAGGAGGAAGAGGCCAAAGTGGAGAAAGCAATTATCAACAAGATGGCACACATTCTGAGGATGCGAGAGAGGAGTTGGGCGATGGAGAATATTCTGGCGAGTGGTCAGGAGAGGAGCGTTCTGTCGGAGAGGCTTTGTTGGATCATGCAGCACAAAGCCAGCCAGCTGAATCAAGAGGAGGAAGAGGCCAAAGTGGAGAAAGCAATTATCAACAAGATGGCACACATTCTGAGGATGTGAAAGAGGAGTTGGGCGATGGAGATTATTCTGGCGAGTGGTCAGGAGAGGAGCGTTCTGTCGGAGAGGCTTTGTTGGATCATGCTACACAAAGCCAGCCAGCTGAATCAAGAGGAGGAAGAGGCCAAAGTGGAGAAAGCGATTATCAACAAGATGTCACACATTCTGAGGATGCGAGAGAGGAGTTGGGCGATGGAGAATATTCTGGCGAGTGGTCAGGAGAGGAGCGTTCTGTCGGAGAGGCTTTGTTGGATCATGCTACACAAAGCCAGCCAGCTGAATCAAGAGGAGGAAGAGGCCAAAGTGGAGAAAGCGATGATCAACAAGATGGCACACATTCTGAGGATGTGAAAGAGGAGTTGGGCGATGGAGATTATTCTGGCGAGTGGTCAGGAGAGGAGCGTTCTGTCGGAGAGGCTTTGTTGGATCATGCTGCACAAAGCCAGCCAGCTGAATCAAGAGGAGGAAGAGGCCAAAGTGGAGAAAGCGATTATCAACAAGATGGCACACATTCTGAGGATGTGAAAGAGGAGTTGGGCGATGGAGATTATTCTGGCGAGTGGTCAGGAGAGGAGCGTTCTGTCGGAGAGGCTTTGTTGGATCATGCAGCACAAAGCCAGCCAGCTGAATCAAGAGGAAGAGGCCAAAGTGGAGAAAGCGATTATCAACAAGATGGCACACATTCTGAGGATGCGAGAGAGGAGTTGGGCGATGGAGAATATTCTGGCGAGTGGTCAGGAGAGGAGTGTTCTGTTGACTTGCAGCAGTCACCACAGCATCATCAGGAGACCCAAGCACAGCAAAACCCTTCAAGTGAGTCAGGTGGAAAGCTGGCTGAAACCGCTGGGGAAGATCCGCTGTCAGATCGGAGTCAGTCCATTCCGTCTCCTTCCCATTTGATTCGAGCAGTCTGCACAGATAAGCCCAATGTAAACTCGTCAAATGCGAGTGAGTCTGTTCGGTCAGAGGGAGCGGTATCTGGAGATGATAGGGATTCCCCAATGGAGCAGAAGAATGATGTAGCTGAAGTTGAACACGTTGAGGAAAGTTTGGGGATTCCTGGAAGGGACAGAAGCAGTGCAAGCATGGCAAGTGATCCTATGGAACGAGGCAGCCACAGCAGAGATGCGAATGTTTCTGGTGATTATTCTGAGGAGTTTGAAGAGGGAAATGAGGACAACAAACTGACATTTTCAATAGCAGTTGTAGATGTAGACAAGAACGACGATGAGAATGTCGCATCAAATGATGGTCCTGATTCACCTACTTCCCCTGCTTCCCCTGCTTCTCCTGCTGCGGTTTCAGAAGCACCCTCCAGAGACTGCCAGCACCTCTCTGTCTCCGAAGCTGTCCCTAGTATGACTTCCGCATCCATGGAGCAATCGCAGTCAGGCGAAGACCCATTCCTTGAAAATTTGGCTGGCAATCGACATATCCATGCAGACCCATTCCTTGAAAATTTGGCTGGCAATCAGCCCATTCCACAGCGAGAGACACCTGCCGAGGATGTGAAAGATGAGTTGGGGGATGGAGAGTATTCAGGCCTGTGCCTGCTGGGGATGATATGCCAACAGTTTCACTTATTTGGAAGTGTTCAAACATCCCGGAATAGGACATGTCCAGAGTGGGTGTCTTGTAAGCATCACTTCCAAATAGTTGTTGGGATATCATCTTCAATTGTTCAAACATGGGACAATTGGCTTTTAAATTGCTTTAAAATCCCATAACATGGGTCAAATTCACCTGCAAGGATCTTCAAGGTTTGGTAGAAATCGAAGCCACATGTTTTGAACCCCCACGTTTGGGGCCAGTCGTTTCGTTGAAATTGGGGCCCTTTTTTTCAATCCCCAGGGACATCTACCAACTCCAGGCGAGTGGTCAGGAGAGGATTCGCAATCTCTGGAGTTACGAGAGCTTCAGGAGGAGGAGGAGTGCTCAGGAGACTGGTCATCGCAAGGCTGGGATTCCTCAGATTGCAGATTCCGTGGTGAACTTTCCTATAGTTTCACCTGACATTGTTCGACATTGAACATCCGCACACCAGACTGACCAGACCCCCAAAACTAACATATAGATATGGAAAACCCATGATTTCCGGAAAATGATCGACATTCATGATGGGTTTTCTGATCCTTTTTGTATGTTTTCAGGAGGCTAAGAACAAAACTGCCAGTCCATTTCCTGGATCAAAGTCTTTTTAACGCAGGTGAAGTCAGTGAGCCGGACCTCAGCTGAGGTTTAGCATCGAAGACCGAGTTGTGGATATTCTCTGGTCATTTGTATAACACGAATAGCGGCATAGGAACAGAACTCACAGAAGCGGACATTTCACTATTCGCGTTGTTCGCCAACCAAAGCGCTGTGCAAAAATCGCAACTTGCCATGACCAGAAATCGGGGATTTCGTTGATATTTTTTTCGCTGAGTTCCACATGAAGAGCGTGTGAACTCTGCAGATTTCACCAATGATAATGCCCTCTCTCTCAAAGGTAGTGAGAAAAGGCCACGGTTGCAGCCTTGACGTCAGATGATATGATGATCATTTAAGAACCATGCCAAAATGGTGTGATGTCAGTTTAGTTAAGTTTAGCGAATTGTTACGTTATGTTATATTTCAATATATTTCAGCCTTATATATATATACAAATATATATTATATATACATAATATACTTACTTGTTTTTTCCCTCAAAAGTGGTTTACCCCAAAGCACTGGTGACGGACTTTGGAGGATCTTGCGGTCCTCCATGATTGAACACCCCCATTATTGGGAACCCATGTGATGGCGAGATTTGCATCGAGATTTTCGTTGATCTTGTGGATGGTTCTGCTTCTTTCATGTCAGAGGGAAGCAACTGCCCAAACCGCTGGTTGAGAGAACCCTGACTCTTGAGCCCAGCCCATTGAGCCAACTGCTCAAAGCAGGAGATGACATGGAAGATCAAGAGATCATTTTGCTGTCAGGGTTGGTTTCTGGTTGGTGAACCATCCATACACTGGAAATCAGTTGATCTAATATGATCCTCCACCTGTGAACCCTGGCTGTTAGCTGGGACATGTTGAACCTGTCGTGTAAACATAATACAACTATGAAGGATTGACCATCTACAATCTATTTATTTATGGGTATATTAATTATGACATTATACATTATTATACTACATATCTAATATTGTAGTGATAATAATAATAGGAATTGTAGTATGATATTGTTTGTATACTACACAGATTGTGATATTATTTAATAATATTGCATATATACTGTATTTAATCATATTCAATCCATTATAAGGGTTTTCTAGTGCCTCGGCTGGCTCGTTGAACACTCAGATTACCCATGCGGCATGGGAACTGCTGGCGGCAGAGCACATGCCGACGCTGCCGACGTGGCCGCTGCCTCAACGGCTGGCTACTCCAGGTGCCAGACCAAATGATGGCATGATGGCTATAGTAATCTATAGTAGTTACTATGTAGTATACCCTCTGGTTATTTAACATAGCCATGGAAAATGGCCCATTTATAGATGGTATACCTGGGTTTACCTATTAAAAATGGTGATTTTCCATGGCTATGTTAAATAACCAGATGGTATCTATGTCGTATACAAATCATATCATTATTATATGTTATATAGACCTGTGGTAAATACAGTAGCCATATTGTTGGCTAAATACCATCAATGATTTCCAACAAAATATCGCCATATCATGGTTGTTTCACCCCATCATCGGTGCATTCCTCGAACGAACATCCTGGTGGACTGAAATTTTCAGCTGGCGGCTCGAAATTTCTAGTGAAGATATGAGTGTTTTTGAGGTTTCTGATCAGCAATCTGAACATGTTCCCAAAAACTGTTGTTCAAAGGGTTGGTGCTTTGCCGTTTGTTGCAGCAAAGGTTTTGTTTTTGAGCATTCTATTTACTGCAACAAACCAATAGGAACCAAACTTGCCGAACACTAAGTCACTTCAACCCTTTGGGTCCCACAATTGCTTCAGCGAAACATCCACAGAATCCACAGAACTTCTTGCTGAAGCAATTAAGTAGGTTTTTCCATGTTTTTTTTTCCGATTTTTAGGGTACAAAATAGCAATTAAACATCAAGAACTTTTAGGTGCAAAAGCTATGGCTTTCGGGGTCCTAATCCCATCAATCATCCCATCCACCCATCAAAAATCGGGATAATCGTGGGCCCGAAACAACATGGATTACTACGGCAGAAACCACAAAAAGATCTCCATGTTTAGACATTGCCTACATAGAAATAGATTAAACATGATTAAACCACGAATCACTAACAAAAAATAATGTGATCACAAATCACTAAGAAATCACCAACAAATAGATTAAATAGATTTACCCTCCCGCAAAACGTAGCGATGGGGAATCCATGATCCAAATGGAGGTTTTAATGGGAAAAAATCATTTGGTTGGCAATTGTCCAGCAAGCTACGTTTGATTTTAGGAGGGCAATAAATTTGGACACCACTTTGACTAGATTAGCCTCCTGTAAACATAGACTTGGAACACCCAGCATTTGTAGATCATTTCATTCCCCTAGGGAAACCGTGGTTGTTTTCCAGATTTTTTGGATGTTTACTCCAGGGTATCCATAGCTGGATTATTTTCCATTTCATATATGGGATGGAATAATCCTTCCCATTGACGAACTCCATCATTTTTCAAGATGGTTATTGCACCACCAACCAGATCACCTATCTACTATCATCTGTATATAGAGATCCCATGAATAATCATTAAGTCACCATAAAATCCCATAAAATCCCATTTGCACCACCAAGCAGATATCCATAAGTTCCCCCGACATCCTTGGCAGGTTGGATGAGGTTCAGGGATCCAACTATCTGAGCGATGGCCTGAAAGGTGCGGTCGTGGAATGTCGTGGACGACGTCTCAATTTGCACAGGTGAATTCCTCACACATACTGTGTACATCAATGCAACATACTGTGGATGGTTGAGAAATCCTGCACCAGTTAATAGGTTGTAAACATCCCATTATTTATAGGCTTTCTACCATCCCAGGTGGTGCAGGATTTCTTCCATCCACAGTATGGATATGTAGATTTGCAAGTAGAGAAAGAGAAAGAGAGAGAGAGAGAGAGAGCGGGCCTCTTTTGCACAAGTAGCAATATGCAATATTATAAGTAGGCAAGTAAATACATACTATGTAAATGAACGAATAAAGAATAAACAATAGATAAACAAATCGATGAACAAGTAAATAAATAAGTAAATAGAGAAATTGTGATACCTACATTAAATAACTGTACACATGGATAAGTAAATAGATGTCCAAATAAAAAAATAAATAAATGTACACATAGACAAATATTCATAGATGAATGAATAAATCGATACATAGATAGATATGTTTATAGTGACCCCAAAAAGTAAACCGTATTTCGAGTGTTCGGCATCCTTTTGGGGGTTTCTATATATAATAAAATACAGCATATAATGATGAATCCTATGAGATTATATATATAATATCAGTATAATATACTGTTATTATATATAATATGATCTATCATATACAATATGATGTACATATAAATATATATATATATACACATATATATATACATATATATATATACAAACGTTATTATATATATATATACAGCTTACAGCATAATCGATACATCCGTTTCCCTCCGCTCCATCCATCTCCGGGTCCCCTTTTTTTTGCAGAAGGCGGAAGCACGATGACGGAGACGACGGGAGGTCGTTTCTCGGGGGAAACGCCGGAAACGCCGTGCTACGTGGTTAGTTCAAGTACGTAATACCCATTAAAGGGGAGATGAACTGATGACCAAGTTACCCTCTGGTAATTTATTAAATAGCTACTGAAAATGACCATTTATAGTGGATTTTCCCATGATAGCTATGGTGATTTTCCATAGTTATGTTAAATTACCAGAGGGTAGTGGTAATAATTGCCAATAATTGCCAAGTTAGTGGTACAATCTTATGAATATATCCAAGTGATATAGCCGTATTATATACCCATTCAATGCTGATTTCATGGGATATCAATAGGATTTAATGGGACAAACAATATAACTATAACTATTACGGTATGAAATTCTTCAAGACCAGTTGGTTGGTTGATTATTTCGGAATTATACTAACCAATACATTGGAGATTTTCACAATCCATTTTTTTTATGGGAAATCCTTTTTGGGTTTTGAACACTGCTCACTTTTTGGTGGTGAAATTGCAATTCATAGGAAACATTGCCGAAAACTAAGTTACAGACAGTTGACTAAGTTACAGGTTTTTATTTGCTTCTTTGGAGATATGGGATATATGTTACAGATACCAGTTGTTTGTTGGAGATATATGGGTCAATGCTGTAATCGCCAAGTGCCACGAAGAGAATCTTGCCCTGCGGTGATTGGCTCGACCCATATCCAGATGACTTATGGCTATTTATGGCTCAAAAATTGGATGTCGAACAGTCGAAGAGTCGACCACGTTTTGACCGTTTTTTGGGGTCCCAAAAAGCCCAAAAATTGATCCCCCCATTTTTGGGTTTTTTTGTCAGCTGGAGGTCGAAGTTCCTTCAGCTGGAGGGTCATCTTCTGTGGCTCGGATGAGGTTTACCCTACAGTTTTTACGGCAGAGGGTGGTCGATTTTTAGAATTTTGAGATAACTCTGGGGTCCGGTTGTGGCAACTCTAAGTCTTAGGATGTCCAGGATGAGCCCCGCAATCTTTGTAGTCGCCAGAGATCCGCTGAAGGAACTGGCTGACTGGCTTTTTTTTTTGGCATTCAAAAAACTCACGAATCCCATTTCAGCTTAAGCCACGTATTTTTATTGGCATTTCAATTTGAACCACACATACTAACAGTTTGCGAACTGGCAAATCACCATTAGAAGAATATGTAAACCATCGATAGCGGCCATGACCATGGGCATCTATAGAAAGCTGTTGAGTTACCAGAGGGTAACTTCTGGTAAACTAGCAGTTTGCTATGATTATGGAAAATCACCATTTTAAATAGGTAAATCAACGAACTAAATGTGCCATTTTCAATAGCAAGCTGTTAAATTACCAGAGGGTAACTTCTGAGGTACCTTTCTGATGACACTTCTGCTGGTTGCCTTCAGAGTCAGAAGAGCGGAGGTGCCACAATTGTGTTGAACGCGGGGGACGGGTGGCGTCAAGAGATTTTAGTTGTTCAAACAAATTGAACATAGCTGACAACGATGTGTTCGTTATTCAAACATCTTGTCATCTTGTCTTTCAAGTTGTAAGAATTCCCGCCAAAAATCTGGGCACGGAACAATTTAGGCACAATTGTGATATTTGATGTTTGATATCGTACAGTAGGATGCAGCCTGCAAGAAGTTTGAGAATTTGAGTAAAACCAATGGGAATGTACGGGGGGTTGAAACCAGCAGGCACCAGCAGATGTAGGGTTGTCCCATTTATGGATACAGCAGCCACGTGAGAGAAATAGGTGATTCATAGGTGATTCTATCTGATTTTGAGTGATTTTATCCTCTGGTAGTGACTAACAGTGTGCGACATTGAAACCGGCCCATTTATAATTAGTTGATTTACCGAACTTAAAGATGGATAAAGATGGTGATTTTCCAATTCTTTGCTTCCTTTTATTTCCCCAGCCTTTTCCCATGATTTCCCATGGCTTTCCCCATGGATTTCCCCGGTTTCGCCACAACGTCTACTTCGGTCTCTGGGAGGTGACGACTCTGCCCTCGAAATGCGCAGGGACCACAAGGGACCACAGGGACCACTCCCGGGATTGCGACTCTTGACCCATGGGTTTGTGAAATTTCATGGGTTTGTGAAATTTCATGGTTTCTTGGCCTTTGGATATATCATTTGATTCATTTGGATATATCCAATTTTAATCAATTTTATATAAGATATATATATATATATGAATTGTATTGATATAAAAATGGGATTTCATGGGCACCATCAGCAAGATTTTGTTTTTCCTCCACGGAGCTCGGGTCCACGCTACAACTGGCGAGGTCTTCAACCTCTTTCTGGCTCGGCATTGTGACAAGAATCCGCCATGGGCCAAGGAGAGATTTGGCTGGGCGATGGCAGGCGATGGCAGGCGATGGCAACATGGCTGGACACTCCCCCATTTCGTTCAATGATTTTCCCAGCAACACCTCGATTTCGGGAAAATGTCCAGTGCCACTTTTGATTGAGAGTATATCCATAAATAGTCCATGAATAATCCATGAATATTCCATGAGTTATCCGAATATCCCTCAAAATCCCATGAATTATCCCATTATTCTATATTGTCCCATTGTCAGTTGTGCTTTGTTTGTTTCAAGATGGGTTGTTTCCAGCTGGAAGAAACTGGCCATACGATCCTTGGCACAAAAACCAAGGTTGGAGGCTCCAAAACTCTCTAGCTGCCGTTCCTGTGAAAAGGTATGGCTCAAAATTAATGACCCGTGCTTCAACGGCATTGCCACTCCTGAAATAAGACAAGTTCCGGTTCTACCGGCCGTTCTAGCCCTTTTTGTTTTGATCCGGGGCTGGGAACTTGAATCCATGCCTAGGGTTCTCTTGAATGAGTGAAAACACTAGTCCATCCTCTTGTTGTATGTCTACAGCGTCACTTATACCTGCATTTTTTGCTGGTAATATCCCGATGTTGTCCATTTGCTGTTGACACATATCCATAACCCGCTGTGAGTGAAGCTCTCTCCATGGTGTGAGCTCTGAATTTCTCTACGACCTTCATGGGTGGCCATGCTACGCCGCGCGATCTCGGCCTGCTGTTGCTATGCAGTTCGAGCACAGGCATGGCGCAAGACGTGGGTGGCAGTCTGAGAAGGGTGTTAGAAATCCCGATCAAAAAATCATTTTTCTACTTTCGTTTCTGGGTATATTGCATTTCTTGCATGTGTTATGATAGTTTAATTTCGATCCATTGTTTGCGATATAGACCAGCAAAATTCAGAGCTGTTTGGAGGTATCTTAGATTGACCATGGTGACCCTCTGAGAAACTGCTGGTGATAGAACTGAAGATACAAGCAAGGATGCAGGGATGGCGGATGATGTGAATGGAGGGCGCCATTGAATGTAGAGGTAATGCAACGCTTGCCGCTTCACATAGCTATGGACTCCATGACCATTTTTTCATAGGTAAATCAGACAGGCCATGGCTTCCCAAGCTGCAACTGACAGGGGATTTCTGAAATCCGACGAAAGGGTCATTCCATGGATCCATGATTGGGAAAATATCAAGTAATGTGTTGAATACCTATATATGATATATATATATATGATATATATATATGATATATATATAAATAATATATTGTATACACACTATACATATGGTATATATATATGTCTTATGAGATATGTATATGATATTATAGATAGACACAATGACAATATTTGTGTATACCGTATACCTATACATCTATCATACACATAGACACACACACAAACATATTTTCATAATGTATATATCATGTGTATATATACATATAAACATAAACATAAACATATGCTCATATATAATTATATATATAAACATATGCTCATATATATATACATAATTATGTACCTGCAATGAATTGACCCTATTTAAGTCCTATGAATTTGGGAACATGGACGCACACAAACCCAGAACAGGCGGCGAGGAATTGGATGATGGGACCATCGACTTGTCGTCCAGTTAATGATACCGTTTATATAAAATAAGATATATAATACTATACAAGAAATATACAATATAATAAGTGATATACTGTAATATAATATATGATATAATGTAATATATGATATAATATGATAAAAGATAATATACTATACTATAATATAACATAATATAATATAACATAATATAAACTCATAATATATATATATATACACATAATGTAAGATATATATATATATATATACATATAATTGGTTACATCCCATTATATCTAATATACACCCAGAAGATCCACTATTGTATGCTCTATAAAAGACATCCCCATATCATGATTAGTAACTCAGAGGATCACCCCACTGTCCCAGTTCCGTGGGATTATCCCATTGACATATGGAAAATCACAATCTTTAATAGGTAAATCAACTATTTCTATGGGCCATATATCCACTATCTCCAGAATTTATCCATCTGCACATATCCACTATCTCCAGAAATGATGAGTTGCTGGGTAAAGCCAACTAAAGCTGTTGGCGGAATGATCCGCGACTTGCACGTTCAACGGACAGGATGCAGAATGCCAATCCAGTTGTCCTCCCAGGGGGTGCCGGCGCGGTGCCGGCTCCATTTCTGGCTTGGAAAACATGCATCATTACGTAATATAATGGAATATGTGTGTATACCTATTATATATATATGTAGTTATTTATATATATATATATTATATTCATATTGTAATACGTAGTTTTATATAAACTAATTAATTTGTACACGTACGTAACATGCATAAGATATACACTGTGGAGCACCCAATATAGTCTTTAAACTTTAAACTGCAACAACCCTGCCGGAGGACAGAGAGAGAGAGAGAGAGAGAGTGAGAGAGAGAGAGAGATCAAAGAATCGGTTCAAACACAATCAAGTCCTACCCAGACGTCGTGGGGGTTTGGACATGTTTGGACGACCATCCCAGCAACTGCTTCATAAGTTTAGCGAGTCACCCATGTCGGGACACCCCGGCGATGATCGTTCTTTAAACAACCAGCATGAGAGTGACTGCCACCTGCGTACTGGTTGGTGGTTTACCCTCTGGTAATTTAACATAGCTGTTGAAAATGGCCATAGAAATAGTTGATTTACCCATCAAAAATGGTGATTTTCCACAGTTATGTCAGTTTACCAGAGGGTAGTGGCTTAACTCTCCGTATGTTTTTTTTTTCCAACACATGGAATGAGAATCCCACGACATCATGAAATAAGCATTTCTTGCGAACTTCCTACGATCGCGCGTCCGGGTGGTTAGTATGAAACCTGTAAGCCATACAGGATGGGGCCCCCAAAATAGCTAATTAAGTTGCCTTATAAGTGGCTTAACTATGGTTTATAGTAGATATAACTATAGTTAATGGGGGTAAAAAAATAACAGGGCTATGATATGGTCACCTGACCCGATGCAATGCCGCAATGCCCCGACTTCTGAGGTGGGACCATCTGCTGCGCTCTGAAGTACGACGGCGCTCGGAATTTCTTCAACCAGCAGGACTTACGGTGCCTGGACGGCGGTGGATGCTCTTGGACTGGTGAAGGTTGAGGCTTTGAAAAGTTGGTCAACCCCCATTATCCTTTGGTAACCGTTTACATAAGTATGGAAAATCACCATACATAAGTATGGAAAATCACCATTTTCTAGCTGGGTAACTCAACTATTTCGACTGGGCCATTTTTAATAGCTATGTTAGTTTACCAGAAGGTATTTGTAAGACAACAGATCTATTTCAACAAGAGTATTCGTATAGATATAGATGATATAGTCTACCAAAGCCTTTTCTTCCTTGAATAAAACACATGTCTTATACTTAAAGGAATGATAAATGGTACACCAGATTGGGATCGGCCAGGTGTGAAGCTCCTGCAGATGACTGTGGTCCCAGCCAGGAATATGATGCGCAGGCCGCGCGCAAACGCTGGCATGGTTTCTTGCAGCCAAACCACAAAAGAGATTAGAAAAGAGGGATTGGAGGATGATGGAAGCAGCAAGAACACAAAACATGTCTGTCAATTATGACTTGCGAATGGAATAATGTAAGCTGAGCACGTCGATTTCGGGTCAACACTTTGTCCAGTTGCAGATTCGCAATTCTCATCTCTAGCCGTTTTGGCAGCTTGACAATCCGTTTTCGCGTCGCACAGCTAGCTCGCAGTTGGACTGGAAGAGTCCTCTTCAGTAATCAAACTTAGCAATGGCGGTTTTAATGGGAACATCATTTGTCATTGTATATAAATTCACATTTTCCATTAAGCCACGTTTGATTACCGGAGGGTAGGCGATCCATCAAATAGAATCAACAAGCATCAACAAGCATCAACAGCTTTAGGCATTTCTCGCTGAGATATACCCCCAAACGAGTTTCTATCTATTTTTTTGCAAACAATGGGGCACCCCCCAATCCCAGTGTATCCCTGTTGAAATTGCCACAACATTGGGATATGATCCGTTGTTGGGCAATCTCAAGTCCCACTTGGTTGGTTATATACCATCTACCATAGACTATCCCATATATCCCATAAAATATCCCTTCGGACAAACCCCATTCCGCCCTATGAAATCCCACTAGACCCAAGCAACTCCCATGGATTCTGGGTATCTTCCACCCTATGAATGCCATCAACAAGCCTCTTCCAATGCTGGACCAGAACCTATATGAAATACATTGAAATACCATATGACCCGGGATGAACATGATGAATAATACCTCTTTTATCCTCTTTTCAATACCTACGACATATCTCGAAATCTCTATGAAATACCTATGAATCATGGCTAAATCCAGCCGCGATTTTGGTATCGGATCCCACCAGGTGAACAAGTGCATCGATGTGACCAATGCCTTGTCGCCACTCGTCTGGGCTGGAGGGGCTGCCCTCCACAGGTTTTCTGTTTCTCATTTTCTTGGCCTCCCAAATTTTTGATTCCCATTTTTGTCGTTTCTCTATTTGGCAGTGTGTCAAAACCTTGTACCCCTGGTGAACATCAAAATAGCTGGTAAATGGATGTTCATCCCACTAAAAATGTATCTATAGGTATTGACCCATACCCATTTCTGAATATTTTGTTGTGAATATATTTCCTAATGTTGTGCCGCAGACTTTTTGTTTGCTTCTTAGGTTCTGGAATACGATCAGCCTTGGAATACGGGTAAGATTTTGTCAGATTGTTTCTTTTGCCCCATATTCCAAGGGTAATTTATGGTAATTTGTTATATGGGAACATGATTTGGGGGTCAAATTGTTACAAGGTGGGGCCCGCCAACTAGTTCGTTATTTCCATAGAAAACCGAACAGTTGACCATGTCATGTTTACCACCTTAGCTATATGAATATATATATATACATACCAGTTATACATCCCATGAAGTCACCGTTTTTCTTTGATGGCTAGTGCTAGATCCACCTTTTTTGATGGTTCAATTACTTTGATGGGCCATGGGATTAACTAACTGGTTAGTAACTGGGGTTATAACATGTTATAACCCCCAAAAAAACCCAATGATCATCCATTTCCGATTCCTAGTGAACTAACTCCATGGCCCATCTAAGTAATATTTATGTATATGTTTTATAGAATATATTATGGCCCATCTAATGTATTACAACAGTAATATAGTGACTATGGGCCATAAATTACTATTTATGATAGATAAATGTATATGTAATATAGTGCATTTTCCAATGTTTTCATGGCCTCAATTGCCCAAATTGCCCCTGTTTCACCACGGATTCCCTGAGATCGGTGACGGATGCGCCCAGCACTGCGCCGAGCAGCACAGGCGAGCATTGGATGGTTTATAAGGGAAAAGCCGAAGCTATAAATGGATGATTTAGGGGTGCCCCTATTTCAGGAAACCTCCATATATATCCATATATATATATACATATAGATATATATGTATATATATATAGACATTGAATTCTGGTGATTCCATGAGACAGTGGGAAGGAATTCCTTTGAAAGCCACCATCACACTGTTTTTTTTCGGCAGGAAAACGTACAGGGGTTCTGGGTTCCAGATCTCTTGAAAACATGACAAATACATCAAAGACATCCATATCTCAGCATTTTCACCAGCAAAAAACACCCCCTTTGAGGATGATATCACAAGTTCATGGCTTCGTGGCTTCGAGGTCTATGTCTAGGATCAATAAAACATTCTTGGATTTTTCAGGGGAGTCAAAAACACAGAAGAGTCCCAGTAGGTAGATTCTATATAAATGGTTTATCATGTTTTCAATGGCCATTGGGATATGCTCCCATGTTGGCGATCGAACATATCCCACAAATATCCATTCAGAATTCAATCGATGTTTTTCCCTTGCCTCAAATGGTCCAATATTCTGCCCCACTTCCCGTAGGTTCTACAGCTGCAGCTTGCTCGTCCGGAGCCACAGGGAGCCACAGCTGATAGGTATCCCTGATTGATATGGACTAAGGATGACTAAGGTAATTTTTTGACACCCAAAAACATTACCAACCAACCCAGGTATTCATTTTTGAATGGCTGACTCATAGTCATAATAGTGATGTGTGGGCATGGGTGAGCCCGGTGAACGTTTTGGTTCTGTGGCCAGCATTGATATTTTCTGCAGTATCCAAGTGTTGTGTCTCAGATTGTTCACATGCTAGATGCAGGGAAGGAAAGGATAGATCCCAACTTTTCTATACGATTCGTAAGCATTCGGACGCTGCAATTGGATAGTTCGAGTGATATTTCATCCCCAACTTGAGAATCCCAATTTTCACCATCTGCGTTGATTGTGGTTGTTTTCCTCGGATTATTCAACCACAGGTCTTCCAGCCTAAATATGAAGAAACAATGAACCGCCAGCGAGCTCGGGTTCCAACAGCACTTGCATCCGCATCTGCAATGCAGTCTCATGGATCAATGGTTTGATTTATGGGAAAAACAATGAATAATCTGCAGGAAACTATATATATACATATTACCTCCAGGTGAATTTCCAGATGAATTGCAAGAAGATCGACATGATTCGACATTTCATGCAGATTTGCTCTAACTTCAATAGACACTTTTCATGAGTTTTCAAGGTGTTTGCTGTAAACATTCAGGGGTTGGTAAATGTCCCATTTTGGGAATATTGGACATCACCAAAAATAGTAGCCATTATAGACCATATACCATTCATGGTTGGGTGATGTTCAATGGGGACATTTAATGACCCATGACATTCCATTCAATCCTTTTTTTTTGCATGGCAGGACCTGCTGTGGAGAGCATGGCACACCCGACTCATCAGACCCATCGGACAAAGAGCTATGCGCCACGGGCTTAGCGATGGGAAATTCTATATGTAGAGATCTTTATCGAACACCATACATGTACATATACATATGGATTTGTCTGAAAATAGTGTACCCCTAAACCCAATGGTTTTGCTGATCATTATCCCGTTTTTAAATGGCTATTTCATTGGGAATATACCCTATTTCCAGACAAACCCATATTATATATAAATCATTCAGATTCAAATCCAATTGCTTTGAATATCATTGAATTACTGAATTACAGCTGGGTAAATTACGGAAAATCCAATTTCCCTTTTTTTATCATCAGTGAATTACAGGAATGACCAGCAGTGACGTAACTGGACCCCTCTCTGGAACCCAGGTTTGCGATGTGGGTTGGACCAGCAGCGCTGTGCTGGTGGGCGACTGAGGAATGGGAATGTGATGGACCCATTGACCCCTTAAAATGAACAGATCCAAGACTAAAACATGGGTTCTCTGGAGGTTTATTTAGTCGATTTTATTCTATTTTGCTATTAGGATCTATTAGGAGGAAGGGATTACCATGATTTCTGGCATTTTCTTGTGTTCTGGCCACTTCGAGGGTCATTTTGCATGCGTTTGTCATTGATTTCTTTTTCCCTGTGCGAATGTAAACTTCAAAATCACCCAGGAGTTGAGAATGAATACATCTTCAAACACAGCAACACACAATTCGAAATCATTCAAACTTACCCTCTGGTACTCAAACATAGCAGCTGACAATTCCCCACAGATGATGTTTCCAACTATAAACTTCAATTTATGGAAAGCCCCTCGGTTGTGACGCGGAAATTTCCCTCGGATATGACGCGGACGCGTTTCCTCGGATATGACGCGTGCCCTCGGTTGTGACGCGAGGTGTGTTTTTGCGTGGCAGGCGTGGCACTTGGTGCCATCGATGGTCCCCTTGTGTGGCACGTATTGTGCATGGTGACATCGACGTTGCGTTTCTGTAGTTTTCCCTCGGATTTGACGCGCGGTGTGTGTCTAATGCGTGTCCATTTGTGTGGTGCATGGTGACATCGATGTTGCGTTTCTGTAGCGGGCGCGGCTTGGAAGTCGAGCCGTGTTTTTTATGACGCCGCGGATCGTGTCCGTGGCAGGCGTGCCTCTGTGTGACATCGACGGTCACTGTGTATGGCACGTGTGGTGCTTGGTGATCTTGACGGTGCTTGATTGCGCGTGGGATTCGTGGCATGTGCGAAGTGGGCTGGATGTGATGCTTCCAATTTGTCTTCGTGACATTGCGGCTTTTGATACTGTGGCAGGCGTGGCACATGGTGACATAGACGCTGCTTTTCTGTGGCTGGCATGGCACTTGTTGGCATTGACTCTGCTTGCTTTTGTGTGGAAGGCGTGGCATGTACGAACTGGGCTGGCTGTGGGTATGCGCCTTCGTCTGTCTGACGCTGCGTGTTTTATCCGTAAGAGGTAGATTGCTTCATAGATTGCAGAATGAGCGACCGTTTGACACAGCTGGATCGATGACATATCACACCAAGTTGAGATCTTACGTCGTTGTCACATGACTTGGATCTCCTGGAGGAAACTGCAGGTGAGAGACCGGTGGATGATGACATTCAGATGGGGAGAGGTAGACTGCTTGATAGATTGTAGAATTGAGTGCCCGTTAGACACAGCTGGATCATATGACGTGTCACGCCAAGTTCAGATCTTATGCCATTGTCACATGACTTTGGTTTTTTGGATCTCTTGGAGGAGACTTCAGGTGAGAGACCGGTGGAGGATGACCAACAGATGGAGGAGAGGTAGCCTGCTTGATAGATTGCAGAATGAGTGACTGTTTGACACAGCTGGATCTTCTGACATATCATTCCAAGTTCTGCCGTTCTCACATGACTTTTTTGTTGTATCTCCTGGAGGAGACTGCAGGTGTTTGGGCACCCTTCGATCCTTAGCATATGGTTTTTCTGCCTTTTCGTCAGACAGGTAGTAGAATCCGTAAGAGTCAGATACAGCCATTCTTGCATGCCGATCATGTTTCTCCAGACACGCAGTGTTGTCAGCTGTCTCGGTGGTCAGTGACTTAATTTGTGTCGCTGCCAACATCATTTTATGATGCCATTCTGTGGCCGCGCGGTAGAACAATCTTCTCCGTTCCTGCATGGAGACCATCCGTGCGGAGCGGGAGACGCAGACCGAGCTGCCGAAGCTGACTCAAGGAGCTTCTTTGCAACTGCAAGTTGCTCTTGAAGATTGGGCAGCTATGTTTTTCGCACGGTGCCAGCGAGCAGCCCGACACAGGCAGCTTCTGTCAAACCAAGAGTAGCGAAGCATGCAGCAGCCTATAGATTCAGCTCAAAGTGTAGAACCTGATCTTACTCCGTTTCGTAGCTATTGCGGCTTTCATTCCATGCATTGATTTGCTACCCCCTACATTGACAATTACACGCTGTCTGGACACGCAAAAGTTCGGGGAAAACTCTCAAGTCATCTGGCTGTCGAGGCGAACATCTCGTGTGCCTGAGCCTGCAGTGGAAGTGAAGGATTTGCAACTTGTCACTGCCCTGTTGCAAGATGACATTATGGCCAGGGATGTGTGCCTTAGTCGCAGATGATAGAGTGGCCTCTTGTGGTCCAAGCATTGGAACATGTTTGTGCAGATACAAACGCTGAGATTTTCATTGAATGATGAGATCTGCATGTTTTTTGTTGTTCCTTTTGCACATAGGGCGTAGGTAGTAGTGAGCACTTAGTAGTATTAGGTTTGAGGTACCAACAGGCGTTGTCAGAAGCAACTGAAATAATTTGGCGCCTTTTCAAACTTTTATTTGCCTGGCATTTGGTGAAGCGTTTGGTGCAGTAAGATAACATTGTACCAGGCAGATGTTTTTTCCCCACCTGCCAGGTGAGGGTTGTTAGATTTTATGTCAGTTGCCTCCTCCTCCTCCTCCTGCTCCTCCTGCTCTTCCTCCTCCTCCTGCTCCTCCTCCTCCTCCGCCTCCTCCTGCCTCGTCCTCCTCCTCCTCGTCCTCCTCGTCGTCCTCGTCGTCCTTGCTCAACTGCGACCCGCGATCCACAGTGTTCTCTGCCGGACCTCAACCACGACCATCCACGCCCAGTGTTCCCTGCCGGACCTCAACCACGACCATCCACGCCCAATGTTCCCTGCCGGACCTCAACCACGACCATCCTCGCCCAGTGTTCCCTGCCGGACCTCAACCACGACCATCCACGCCCAGTGTTCCCTGCCGGACCTCAACCGCGAGTATCCACGCCAAGTGTTCCCTGCCGGACCTCATGTAGGAAGATATGGGACAAAGAATGTGCAGAAGAAAGTTAGAACGAATGTCAGAAAGAATCAGAAGATATGCCATGCCAAGATATGCCAGAGAATGATATGCCAGATAGAATGCCAGATAGAATGCCAGAAGATTTGCCAGATAGAATGCCAGAAAATATGCCAGAAGATATGCCAGATAGATATGTCAGAAGATATGCCAGATAGATATGTCAGAAGATATGCCAGAAGATATGCCAGAAGATATGCCAGAAGATATGTCAGAATATATGCCAGAAGATATGTCAGATAGAATGCCAGAAGATATGTCAGAATATATGCCAGAAGATATGCCAGATAGAATGCCAGAAGATATGTCAGATAGAGTGCCAGAAGATATGCCAGATAGAATGCCAGAAGATTTGCCAGATAGAATGCCAGAAGATATGCCAGATCATATGCCAGAAGATATGCCAGATAGAATGTCAAATAGAATGTCAGAAGATATGTCAGATAGAATGCCAGAAGATTTGCCAGTAAGAAAATGTATAAATGTCATGGTGGGGATCACACGAAGTAAAGTAATTGTACTTGCATGCATGCTATCATTCCACTGAGGACAGAAACGATGGAAACGCATCGAGCAATCCTGCTGCGGTTCAGGAATCGGCCAGAGATGAACTTGCAAGCGCCGGAACGTCGCTGATGACCCAGCTGCCTTGGTTGTCTCACTTGGAAGAGCGAAACGTGGTGAAGAGATTTGAAAAAGCATTTGCTGTTGATGAGCCAGACATTGTTGTTTGTATTTAGACATAATTATTCAAGTGAACCATGATGAACGTGCAGTGCTTGTGTGACCAGGATGGTTTTTGTTAAGTCACCGGCAACATCTGATGGGACGATTGCATAGAATGGCGGCTCAAGCCAGGAAACGGCCGGCCGGCAAGGTCGTAAAACGACTGAAGCGACCGGCGGCGGCAGGCGCCCCTCTAGCGATCAAACACACGCAGAGCCATGAGGGGCCGACGTTGACGACCAAAGAGGTCCAACGCAAGGTGCGAGAGTACTTGAAGTGCTCCGTGGCGTTTCAAACTGGCGCACGACGTGGCTCCGAGACTCGCATCAGGATACGATGCAGAGAGTGCCGGGCGTGTGGTTGGAGAGGTGTAGCGCGCTACAGTGGCAAGACGCTGACAATCGAAACTTCCTCGGAGTCTGCGAATAGGAACCGAGACAGGCCCCTAGGTTGCAAGGATTGAATCTAAGCGCAATTGTTTGGCATGTTGCAAGGGTTTGTTCGATTGGCACTCTGGACATTTTGCGCTTTCTGCATTGTTACGTGAAAGCTTGCATGGCCACCTTGAATTTCTCCCAACCTGCGATCACTGGTAGTCGCGCCATTATGTCTTTTGGGACGATGTTGACTGATGCAGCTGCGGCGGAGTCCACTCCTCAGCCACCAAAACGGAAGGTAGCAAGGCAGAAAAACAGCTGGGGAAGTCCGTTTTCAAACGAGAACTTCTGGGCAGGTCCGCTTTGAAGGATTTGGGCCACTCAGTGGACAAAACGAACCACCGGAAAGAGCAAGCAGCGCAGTCAGGCAGATCAAGAGCAGAAGAGCTCCTTGCTCTCTCTGGTGGTTCTTTTTGGCCGCTCAGCAGCCCAAATCCATCAAGACGGGCCTCCCCAGCTCTTCTGCTCTTGATCTGCTTGGCTGCGCTCCTTGATCTTTCTGGTGGTCCGTTTTGGCCGCACAGCGGCCCAAATCCTTCAAAAGGGACCTCCCCAGCTTTTCTCGTTCCCATCTGGTTGGCTGTGCTCCTTGCTCTTTCTGGTGGTCCGTGTTGGGGTTGAGCAGCCCAAGTTCTTCAAAAGGGACCTCCCCACCTCTTCTGCTCTTGATCTGCTTGCCTGTGCTCCTTGCTCTTTCTGGTGGTCCGTTTTGGCCGCTGAGCAGCCCAAATCCTTCAAAACGGACCTCCCCAGCTCCTCTGCTTCCCATCTGGTTAGCTGTGCTCATTGCTCTTTCTCGTGGTCCGTTTCTTCAAAGCGGACCTCACCAGCTGTTCTCGTTCCCATCTGGTTGCCCGTGCTCCTTGCATTCCTCTTTCTGGTGTCCGTTTTTGGCAGGGGTGGGGAGATCCGTTTTGAAGGATTTGGGCCGCTCAGCGGCCAAAACGGACCACCAGAAAGAGAAAGGGCTGTGGTGCAGTGCTTGTGTGCGCGCGGGTACATGAACGTTATTGCCCCACCCCACCCCAATAGTGAACCATGATGAACGTGCAGCTCTTGTGTGATGAGGGTGCAGTGCTTGTGTGCGCGCGGGTACATGAACGTTATTGCCCCACCCCACCCCACCCCACCACCCCACCCACCCCAAAACCCTAAAAGGCAATTGTGTCGCAGATGAGGGAGAAATGGTGTCCCAAATCCATGAAAGGCACAGGCATTTGCAGGATTGTGTCGCAGATGAGGGAAAAATGGTGTCGCGGATGAGTGAAAATCAGGGGTGTTTTGGTGTCAAATCTGAGGGAAATTTGGTGTCACAGATGAGGGGCTTACCTCAATTTATGGTAAATAGCCATGTCTGATTGCCGAAGGGTAGAACAGCAGCCCGCCACGAGTTCATCGTCTCAGGGTCCATGCAGTGTACAGGTCGCAGAGGTGGGCTGGGGTAACTGAAGCCTTGGGATGACCAGAAAAGCACCAAAAAACAAAGCAGCTTGGCAGTTTCGCGCCATTTTTGTGATAGTTTTTGCCATTTTTGTGATATTTTTTCATGATATCTATGTATGTATGTATATATATTATATATAATTTTGTTGTTTTTTTGAAGGTTGTGACACCATCAAGAAAACAATTTTTTGTGGCCAAGTTCGACTTGATGAAACATAGGGATCCAGGTTCAAAAAGGATCCTGTTGGCTGCAGTTTTGGTTCGGGATTGGAGTAAAGATTCGCCCGTCTTGTTGTGTTTATTGGTCGTTCAATGAACCCTTAGTCAACGCAAACAGTACTGGTTGGTGGTTTGGGAATTTCATCATCCCAACTCCCAACTGACGAACTCACTCCATCATTTTTCAGAGGGTAGGTATACCACCAACCCAAACAATCATTGGGGAATGACATGGAGGCCTGACACGACCAGTCATGATCAGTGTGTTGGATCTCACTTGTTTCAATATGGTCGCGAACATATCTAAAACAATCTCACACACGTTATATCAACATACACACACACACGTACATTTATGTATATGTGTATACATAGAATAATTATAACAGTGAAAGTTGTTATAGCAATGACAAAATATACATATATGATCATATATGATCATATGTATATATATATAATTTTAATCCACGCACACACACACATATATATATATATCCCATACACCCCCATATTTCGTACATCTCATTTTTTTTGCCGACGCCAATTATAGGCGACCACCAGCGTCTCGCCGGGCACCTCCACGGAGCGGCCCACGTCCAGCAGCTTCGGATTGACCTTGACCTTCGCCAGCCGCTGGGAATGTCGTTGGATGGTTCCTGAGCCATTTGGTTAATATGGCTGGATAATCCCAGTTAATGGTTAAATGGTTAATATGCTTCAAATGCTTTAGAATGGTTAAGAATGGTTAGCCGTTGGATGGATTATTAACCATTCTTATGGCTGGATATTCCGTTCATGGTTAAGAATGGTTAATAATGTGGGTAAAACAATGCCATAAACCGTTAGTTTTACCATAATCATGGGTGTTATTACCATAGTGACGAATGGAATATCCACCATAATGGTTACTAATGACTGGTAAAACTTTACTATCATATGCTGGATATTCCATTCATATGTGTAAAACAATGATATAAACCACCCATGACTGGTCAATCTATGGTTAATCATGGTTAGTAGTGGTTAATAATTGGAATAAACATGTCCTGGTGAATTGATTGCTGGGGATAAACAACTACCATGGTTGGGGATTATGATAAGCCGGAAAGCGTTGTTCAAAACCAACTGGCTCACGTGGTTTGATGTGAATTTTATAGTTCCTGAAATAGGGCTACCCCAAGAGCTGCATGTTTTTTTTAGGGCAAATCCGATTTTGTAGGGTTTATGTATTGTAATCAGGTTTTATGGATTTTTATGGTCTGAAGATTTGGAGTTTGGTTTATTGGGGGGTGATGTATTGTAGTTTTTTTGTGCATCTGAAGATTTGCAGTTTTTCTGTACTGTTGTAACTCCATGTTCACGAATCCATCAAACACATTCAAGAATGACTTACTGCAGATGTTCAATATCATACACCCGTCCGTAGACAGTTTGTTGTAAACAAACTCAGACAACTGTGTAGGGGCGTTACTTTTCCCTTTGATTGGTGGAAATGCATCGCATTTCCCAGGAGAATCCGAATTCAATGTCGGCCTATGTCGGTTTTAGATAGCTAGATCTGGCTCTATCCTGGACAATGTCGCCAGACAGATCTCGATTTTGAGGGTGTTTTTGGGTTAGATGGGTTCAACGCAATGGGCCACTACTTTAGTATTGTCAACTTTTTAGCAGGGGATTACCTGATCTCGAAGTGTATAAATGGATGCACTCCGGGCCTCTTGGTCCTCATTTCAGGTATTTCAAACACGACGATGAAATGCCATGGAAATTCCGCCAGGAATCTGGATTCTAATGGGATTCCATGGGCTGATTCATGAGGGATCTTGATGGGCTTTTTTGGTGCTGAAAATGGAGGATTGACCGATTGATCATTTTTTCATGATATGGATTACCCTCTGGTAAACATACAAAAAGCTATTGAAAATGGCCATTGAAATAGTTGATTTACCCTTTGTTTTAATGGTGATTTTCCATCGTTTTTTCTATGTTTACCAGGCCGGGTATTCAGGCCAGAGATATGGATTCCTGGATCGAAAGAAACCCCGATGACCTGATGGCACCTCAAGGGCTCACTGGAGCCACGGCGCGAGGTCTTTCAAATCTGCTGTTGGGCAATGGGTGGCTTGGCACCACTGTGGGGCGTGGGGGTGACTTGAGCAAAACCATTGAGTACCCTGGGTAAACTGACATAGATGTGGGGAAAACCCATGGTTTTCACATGAAAACAATCTACAAATAGTGGATGTTCATGGAATTTCCACACCGAACTGTTGGAGCCTTGAAACGGAAAGCTGGCCTTCACTCTATGGCTGGTTGGTGGTGACTGGAACCATGGCATTTTATGACTTTCCATATATTGGGAATAATAATCCAAACTGACTAATATTTTTCAGAGGGGTTGAAACTGTTGAAACCACCAACCAGATGGTTATTTATGATGAATTTAGTTGGGAGAGTGATTGCGAAACGAACCAACATTAATTATAACATATTATAAATGAAACAAAATGAATCATAAATTCAACATACTGTATCCAGTATCCACACATGAACCACACATGGCCGTAAGCGAATTTACCAACGGCCGCCATGTCCAAGGCCGTTCGTGCTTCTACTGGTCAGCCAAGCTCAGTCGGGGTGATGCTGACAGCTGCAGGGTAAGTTTTTTCGTAGCAAACCTACCCGGCCTGGTAAACATAGAAAAAACGATGGAAAATCACCATTAAAACAATGGGTAAATCCACTATTTCAATGGCCATGTTCAACATGTTCAATAGTTTTTTGTTAGTTTACCAGAATGTATGAACATGTGATTTTCTACTGCAGTTGGATTTGATGAATTCCTGTCTTTGGGGTTGCCTTTTGTCAGAGCGTGTCGGACGTTTCTTGGGGGTGCGAAAATCCTGATCTTTCCTGGTGAGCTGAAGGGGTGGGATGAGTCTACAATTGACAATATGCTGTCTTCACAGGACTCGTTCTATGGCACTTACACATACAGGTGTTTCCCAAAATGGGGACAACCGAAACCATTGGTTTCCCCATAAATGATGACAAAATTTGGATGATGTTTGGTTACCTCACTTCAGGCCACCCCCGTAGCAAAAACAGCCACTACTTCAAAGATTCCAAGATGGATTTTTTAGGTCCATCGGTCCATCGGCACTTCATGATACCTCATACAGCTTCGAAAAAAGTCAAAGGGGGCTGGCTGGAAAATCCTCATTTGGTTCGATGATTTTCCCACGTTTTTTTGCCCATGAAAAGTGTGGGGATTTCACCAGCTTGCCGTTTTTGATACCAAGCCACTGGGGTTCGCCTCGAAGACGCCCACCTCGCCTGAGGCCATTTTGGCTTGCTGTGTGTGTTGCTGCTTGTGTCGCGTGGGCCTTGGCTTTTTATCAAGACGTTTTAAATGATGTCTGCGGCATCATAGAGTGGCAGAAATCTTGTCTGGTTGGTGGTTTGGAACATGAATTTTATCTTTCCATATATTGGGAATTTCATCATCCCAACTGACTTTCATATTTTTCAGCGGGGTAGGTGTACCACCAACCAATCATTTCCATCAAGATCTGTTGTACTTGATGAATTGCGAGGGTATACCATGAACCAGCCGCCTGCTCCAAGCCGTTTAGGTTGTTGGATTCGAAACTTCGGTTGCCGCAGTTGCTGCTGCTGTTACTTCTGCTGGGTCCACCTGCCTTGGTTCCCCTGGGGTGGATTTGGGGGTATTTCAGACAACCCAGATTGTGCCATGGTCAAAGCTTGGAGTCGGAGAGCGACTTCGGATCCGCATGTTCGCTGTCAAAATATGGCTTATGTTTCCCCCAGAAGGGGATGCCCCATTTGGTCGGGGGTTCGCTTGGAGCGCCGGAAATTGGATCGCTTGGAGCGCCGGAAAGTGGATCGCTTGGAACGCCGGAAAGTGACAGGCACAGACACATAAGAGATGCATAGCACTATAGCTACATATAGAATCATATAGACACAGAGACATAGACACATAAATGGACACATTCATACGTGCCTACACGCTGAAGCACTGAAGCACGCACGTGGTGACATTGATAGATGCACACAGGTACACATTCCAGGCGATCCGCTTTCCGGCCCGAAATCAACCAGTAGTCCCTCCAAGTAACCGAACCCGTGTCCCAGTCCCGTGTCCCCACTCCGTTAAACCCACCCCATGTCCCAGTCGCAGCCACCTGTCCCTGAACCCCACCCCATGTCCCAGCCCGGTGTCCCCGCTTGTCCCAGCCCCCTGTCCCCAAGTTAAACCCTAAAGATGTGATTCTTTGGTTCTAATCCACCATGCTGTCACCTAAACCCACCCCAGCCCCGTGTCCCGACTTGTCCCATAAATCCGCCCCATGTCCCAGCCCCGTGTCCCGAAGTTAAACCCTAAAGGTCTCATTCTCTGGTGCTCTAAGTGACCCACTTTTTGGTGCTCAAAGTGATCCCCTAACCATGCCATTTCCGGACACCACCATGTTTTTCTCCTGGGCACATGGTCAAGATTCGCCCTTGTAAAAGTGCTTGTTGGTGGCAAAAATCACCCAAACCCCAGATGATTGGGCGCTTGGTTGCATCTAAGTTGCATTTCATGTTGCCAGGAGTCTCCAGGGCGCAAGTATGCACGCCAGGCGAGCGATTGCGCTGACTTCAGTAGCTGAAATCAGTGGATCTTGGTCCGTGGTTCTTTTTCAGTTACTCAGCATTTACCCTTTGGTAAACATACAAAAAACGATGGAAAGATCTACCATTTTATAGCTGGGAAAATCCACTATTTCGACTGTGACTGGGCCATGGCTTCAATAGCAAACTGTTTGTTTACCAGAGGCTACACTGTACTCACGCCCGGTCAGGTACCTCCACCGATCCTTTGGGAGGAAGGCTGGACCGGCTGGACCCCAGTTGGGGATGATGATGGGCCGGGATATCTATGAACTAACCAGTAGAATGATGGGTTTTTGTCATGAATACTATGGTTAGTTCATAAACATCCCTGTTTATATAGTTAGTCATGATCAGTAGTCATGATATCCATGATGTGATTTTCATGGGAGGGGGGGGGGTATTTTTCATGACTCAGATTTATATTCTTGTGATGAACTGTGTTTCTAAAGATGAGAATTTCTGCAGATAGTTTGATGCACAGTCTCCATGGTTTCACGATCATCATCTGCACGGTCTCCAGCTTTGTGTTTCGCTGGCATTTGCAACGGCCCTTGATATTAATCGTTCTTGAATTTTGCGGGCGGCACTTGCAACAAACACACACACACACATATAATTATATATATATATGATTATATATGTATAATATGTATACGCGTATTATATCATAAACGTAATCATATATTTTATAGACACATTTTATTTATATACATAATCACTTACCTGTATGTATCTATAATATATACATATTTGTATGTAAGCCATTGAACGTAGCCACTCATACTCAATGGCAGGCGCTGCCAGAGCAGTGATGCCGCCAGGGTTCCTCAGCATGTTTTCGCAGTGTCCATCAGATTCAGAATTTTAGGGGGTAGCCGCTGTCACACATGTGTCGGTTTTTTTTTTTTAAACATGTGTCTGTTTTCATTCGAAATCTGGCATGATAGCGGATTTCATTAACCATCATTAACCATCATTAACCAAATTCACTTTAGATCTGTGGGAAATAGGTGATTTGACCAGCAGATTTCCCATAAAACCCATGTAAACCATCCCGTGGATCCACCGATACCTGGGAGCAGCGGATGACACCTGACCGCATCTGTACTGGCTGTGTAATCTCTGATATGTTTAATTAGTTTAATTTAATAGACAAGTCTATATATATCTATATATATATATATATCTATATTATATACATTCCTATACACACATGCACATATTAGGGGCCCCACATCCCTCAGCTTCCCCCTTGACCACACTTGACCATCCAATGGTTTTCGTTTTGGCATGGTGTCCGTTCAGGCCGTTACCACCACCCATTTCATCACCGTTGGTGCTGGACAAAACGGGGCGAACCTCCAGAATGGTGGGCAAAATGCAGCCACCAGGGTGCCACTGAACTTACGAGATTGTCATGATGGTAGTATAAAGCCACTGATTTTGTTGGCGGCAATGTACGTATGATTTTCAGCATTTTTGAGCCATTCCCATCCACCCAGAGGGCCTATGAATCTTGAGAAATACATCATGTGCTGTTCTTGGCAGTTCTCAAATAGCGACGTTTTTTGTTTTGCCCATGAATGGGCCGTGACCAGAGTGTGGGGCTGAAGGCCGGTCAAGGGCTCAAGGGCTGACTGTGCAGCTGAATCTGGATATCATGGGAGCTACCTGGATATGGGTCAAAAGCCTGGTACCTCAGGTACCCTAAAACCGTTGGTTAATGGGTGCTTATTCATCTTCCCGAAATATGGCGATCATAGGATTTATATAACCCATCCCCATATCGATGGATTTCGTACATGTTGATGGATGATGGCACACAAAAACATACAAGAGTTACAACGTAGATGGGTGAACCGGACCTATTTGGCAAGGACTTTCCGTTGATTTTCTATTTATTTTTCTATTTATTTTTCTATTTATGTTTCTGTTTATTATTTTATATTTATTCCCAAAAGGAATTTGCCTCCAATTTTCGGGACGCAAAAAAACTTGTTGCCTCTTGCTGCACAGTTTGCTGAGTTTTCCACCTCCTGAAATCGCTTTGCAAACTCCGTGGACGGGCTTGGCTTCCAGGGTGAGGATCCCATGTTTCAGGGTCCCAGGGTGAATATTTTTCCGGGCACGGATTTCGATGTGCGGGGCTTTCCTGGGGTTTCCTGGATCACTGGGAACCCGAGTCGGGAAAGCATCGATTTCGATGGTAGCGTTTTGTGTTTCCTGCAAGCGCACAGCCTGAGCCGTGCAGCGCCCGTCCACGTGCCGAATTCATTGCTCGACTGGAAATCAGCAGGGGCAGCCAGCTATTTTGAGACCGGAGAAAGCGTGGAATGTCGACAGTTGGAGGTCATTCAGGGCCTTAAGGGTCAGTGATCTCGTTTTGTTCCTATTCCTAGGTACTGATAGGTTGTATGCATTTGTCGGAAAAAGACCCCCATTCTTGCCAATCCCTCGTGTGAGAATATGACCATCTTAGCTTTGATACCTGCAACTCTTGAATCCCTTGTGTTGATATTCTTATATATTCTTTAGCATCCCATCAAATCTGCATTTTGGTGGGGCAATGCTATTGATGACTGTAGTAGTCAACTGATGTGAAGGGCACATTCTTGATGGTCAGGTCCGCATCTTTGTTGGCGAACATTTTTCATTTCCATTGATACTACAGCTAGGTGAAATCCTCATTTCCGTTGATGATTTTGCAATTCTTGTCGATGGAAAAAATCACCATTTCGACTGTATTAAAAAAATGGCTACCCCCAACTCATCCAAATTTTCATGGGATTTTACAATGTTCAATAAACCATCCAGCAATTTCGGGGTACTACCATGACTATGGTTTCACCCCCTAATGTCGTGCCAAAACCTCGAGTTTTGCCGTAGGAGCCCACCAAAATGGAGCTTTGCACCGAGCAGGGCTACTTGCGCGGGGTGCGCAATGTGCGCAGTTTTCGGTCGTTTGTCGGGGGGAGCACAAGCACGGGGACCGCAACAAGCAACAGATCAAGCGTATTGATGTTTGGAGAGCTAAATTCATGACTAGGGTGTGATGCTATTATGAATTCAAACCCAAGCTATCCTACTCTTGACAAGTTTGAGGGCTTGTAACTGTATCCCACTGATTGGGTCATAGAGAGGGTACCCCGAGTGCAAGAAAAAACATGCCAATTTACTTATACTAAGTCGAACCTCAAATATTTTCTTTCCCCACAAGAACATCGTGGGAAAGGTGTTCAATGGTGTTGTACTCCCAGAACTAGTTTAGTTGTAGAAAAAGGTTTCAACCGCGCACTCACGTGGTGTCAAATACCTATTCTAACCCAACAAGTAACAAGACGCAACATAGGTTCACTAAAAATCATTATGTGTCATTGTTTTCAAATTTCATTTTACTCACCACTATAAATTTAATATCCCATCAAAAACCTCAGTATCTCCCATGATCTTCCATCGAATCGAAAAACCAGGAGCATATGGCTGCGGAGTTTGGGCCTGAAGGTCAATACCCCATGCCCAACAGGCCTTTTCGTTGCTGGAACTCTGGGGTGAAAACTTTGAGGCTTAGAAACAGGGAAACTATCCTCTGGTAAACTAACAGTTTGCGACATTGAAAATGGCCATTCAGTTTTTTGATTTCCCCATTAAAAAATGGTGATGTTCCATAGCTATGCATAGTTATGTTAGTCTACCAGAGGGTAACGCTAAGGTTGTGGTCTCTTTAATGTTTATTTGTTTTTTTCCTGGTTTGGGTTTGTGTTTGGCTGTGGTACACTCTGGGAATCTAAATATCACAATGGAAAATGGCTCGTCCGGAACTGTAGATCTTTTTTTCCTGCTAAAACAAGGAGATCCAACCATAAATTTGTCTCGTCAAACTTTTGACAGAGAATACTTCACCAATCTGAACTCTGGGCAATTATTGGTTACCCAAGTCCTCATCAGGCTCTACGCGCGCAGATTGAAGCGAGGCGTCTACACCAGCCGAGACTTGTGCCGTGGCTCATGAAGCTATGCGTTTTCCCAGACTTTTTGGTTGAGGAACGCATAGGAAAATGCTGATTTAAGATGATTTAAGCAAGAAAAATGGGGATTTCATGGGAGTTTATAGCGGATTTGTAGCTGATGATAGCTGTCTGTTGGTTTATAGCTACGTGAATTCTGTGATTTATGGTAGATTCAGCGAAAACCAACTTATAACAGGGGGCCATCTTGCAATTGATGAGCCCAATGATCAACATTGTTGCATATACAATGGGAAATATCAAAGAGATTGTGCTCTAAGAGATGAGATGGATATGTTTTTCCTATTTTGTTCTGTTGGTATGGACACCTGAGTTTTAGATTGAGCTTCCTAAGCAATTCCTGCGAAAAAACTTGGGACTGGATGGGGGTCATATCGATTCAATCGTCAAAGACAGGGGTTTAACCACCAAAATATGGGAAGCTAACCATGAAATAAGGGGTACTGTACAAAAATCATAAGCTACCATTTTCCCACTTGATATCCCCAATTATCATCATGATATCATGGTTAAACGTGAACATAAAAACCGGCATGATCATGTTGAGTTAACCATCAGAAATGTCGAGAGTTGAACATTTCTATATGGTGAGTTAACCATCAAACATGGGTTTTTACCAAGGTAGTTTAGTACTTAAGGTTTTTACCAAGGTAGTTTTTACCAAGTTAACCATTAAACATGGGTTTTACCAAGGTAGTTTAGTACTTAAGGTTTTTACCAAGGTAGTTTTTACCAAGTTAACCATCAAACATGGGTTTTTACCAAGGTAGTTTAGTACTTAAGGTTTTTACCAAGGTAGTTTTTACCAAGTTAACCATCAAACATGGGTTTTTACCAAGGTAGTTTAGTACTTAAGGTTTTTACCAAGGTAGTTTTTACCAAGTTAACCATCAAACATGGGTTTTTACCAAGGTAGTTTAGTACTTAAGGTTTTTACCAAGGTAGTTTTTACCAAGTTAACCATCAAACATGGGTTTTTACCAAGGTAGTTTAAAGGTTTTTACCAAGGTAGTTTTTACCAAGTTAACCATCAAACATGGGTTTTTACCAAGGTTTTTACCAAACTACTTAAGTTGATCTTTGGCTACTTTGATGTTTGGATACATCAACCAGCCTCTCCAACGCTTGATTCTTGATTCGGGTATCCTCGATTGGCCGATGTTCCCTTTTCAAGCGTAGGTAGTTTACCTGCCCAAAGATACCCTATGGTAAATAAACATAGACCCTGAAAATGACCAATTTTTAGTGGAAACTAATCTTCCAACCCCCATCTGCCAGGGTCTATGTTAATTTACTGGAGGGTAGCTCTTGAAAAAACAGACATGATTCGATGGTAGATGTAAAGCACATAACAATTTCAGCACATGCAACATACAGTAACCCCCTCAAAACACCATATCACACCCCAGGTACAGAAAAAAAGGCTTTATGAAAATAGGGTGGCTTAATCATCATTTTCCCCTATGAAAAGTACCATTGAAAACATGGGCATCCGGGTAGCATTTTCTGGCTTCAGGACTTAGTTCATCTTCACGGATCACATCCAACTTGGGATCCAATCCCCTTTCACTATCCTTACCCTGCGGTTATTTAACGTAGCTATGAGAAATCACCATTTTTAATAGGTACATCATCATTTTTATCATCTATAAATGGTCTGTTTTCCATAGCTATGTTAAATAACCAGGGGGTATATCATGTTCCATCCCCGAAAACCCTAGTTATTGGAGCTACAAACCAACTTAGCAGGTTTTTGCTGTGGCCTTTGGCTCAGCGTCTACGGTTGTTGGTCAACACCACCTTCGATGAGGCCCCGATCGGGAATATGGGGGATATGGAGGCATCAAAGATGGGAACATGAGCGTTTGGAAGACTTGGGATTTTGGATTTCTGGGATTTCTGACTTCACAAGCAAACTACGGATTCAACATACGGTATGTGTCCCCATGCTTGATCAGGATTTGGTATTGATTTGCCCTTTATGCATCCCCTGAATGGGATGGCGATACGTCCGTTGGAGATGATTTTCAGCCATTTTCACTGGGGGAATCATCAATGAAAAACACCGCCTTTTGACCCTAGCACATACCCTCTGGTAATTTAACATAGCTATTGAAAATCACCATTTTTACATATTATTTATAGTCTGAACAATGAACTGAGAACAAGTAAAACTAAGGGTTCCCTCAACTTTGAGTTTTGAGGCATGGCAACCACAGTTTGTTTAAGCATTGGATCAAACAGTTTTGGACACCAGGTTTTGAACTATGTTACAGATGGAATGGACTAAAATCGGAATCTGCTTAACTTTAGGTCTATGACGAATTAATGTTTACCCTCTGGTAAACTAACAGTTTGCGACATTGAAAATGGCCCAGTCGAAGTAGTTGATTTACCTAGTAAAAATATGTAAACATGGTGGATCTTTCCATCGTTTTTTGATGTTTTTTGTATGTTTACCAGGCCTTTTGTATGTCTTTTTGATGAAGACATCTCCCACTGGCGGTCAGAATTTTTGGTGGGTCTGACATGTTGACCCGAGCCGATTCCTTGGCTGCCAGCTGATCCTCCAAGGAAGTGGTTTTATTGAAAATAGCCATAGAAATAGTGGATTTACCATGATTTACCCATTGTTTAAATGGTGATTTTCCAGTTCGTGTTTTGTATGTTTACCAGGCCGGGCAATCATTTAATTACCAATGAATCATTGGTTATATACCTAGTATATACAATATACCCCATGAGAATTCGAAACATCGACACAATCTAAGCCATCTTTTCTCAGGGCGGAGCGTTGGGATTGGTGCAATCGCTGGAAAGCGAGCGCGAGGCGTGGCGTTTGCATCGTCTTGTGGGATGATTTTTCACGGGTGTTTCATGAGGATCATGAGGATATCATGGGATATAGACATAGGGGTACCCCTAAATCATCTGGATATGGATATCTGGATATGGAGGTTTCCTGAAATAGGGGTACCCCTAAATCATCCCATTTTCATGGGATTTTCCATGAACTAAACCATCTATTTTATTTGAGGTACCACCATGACTATGGAAACCCCTATATGTCTGGAAAATGGGGTAGCGAAATGTCATGCCAACAATATGATCATTTCGTAGGAAAGAAACTCAGAGGGTGAGCCTTTTTAATGGACCTGGCATCTTTTGTCCACCCAAAATGAGGCCGGCCCAACATGGCGATTTTGGACCCCCCAAAATTGCTAGGATTTGATGTCCCAAAAGTATCTGGTTGGTGGTTTCAAACATGGCTGGATTATTTTCCATTTCATATATGGGATGGAATAATCCTTCCCATTGACTCATATTTTTCAAGATGGTTTTTCAACCACCAACCAGATCACCTATCCACTATCATCTATCTATAGAGATCCCATTAATAATCATTAAGTCACCATAAAATCCCATGGAAAATCCAATTTTTTTGTCGCCCCTTTTTTTGTTGCTACAAATCCAAAACAACAACCGGGAAATCATAGGACAACCAGGCCATAGCTTTTCGAAAAGGTCACAGTAGTCCCAGGATGTCGTAGATCCCAGGCACAGTGCCTTTCTGGAAGAAGCGAAGAAACGGTCGGAAGCCTCGGAGTTTGGTCAAGTTACCATGGTGAAATTGCAAAAAAGGACTGCGGGAATCAATTGAGTAAAAACAACTATGAATTTTTGATGATTTTGTATTGACTCAGGGTACTATATGGTTTTGAACCCATAAACCATATGTGAAAATTGCGGGCGTTGCGGATGGTGCTGAAGCAACGGCAGAACTCGCCTCCGGAACATGGCTGGGAACAGTCAGAAACGAAGAAAATTACCGGAGGGTAATTTTCCAAGGTCCAACTCGTAAATCACGGGGTAAATCCCCGATGTCCCACGTCCCAGGTTTTGGTTGCTTGGGATCATTGTAGTCTGCCTGCGCTGGCACAAGCACTGGGATGTGATGAGGAGACGTGCCTCGATTGCCGGGAGGCCTGGAGAAATTCACTGTGGATACCCTCTGGTAAACTAACATAACTATGGAAAATCACAATTTTTGATGGATAAATCCACTACAAATCACCATTTTCAATAGCTATGTTTGTTTACCAGAGGGTAAAACATGATAAAACTACCTACTCCCTGTTTTGGAATGAGAGGAACAAAATATCTCATATCTTCGTGCCTGGAGAATGGATATGAGAGGAATATTGATAGGGTATTTTTATGGTTATGATATGGTTTAATCATGTTTGATAGCGACTAATGTGGCTAAAACAATGTAACAATGTCATAAACAAAATTAATAGCTATGAGGATATATGATAATGATATATACATGGTATATAGTCTTTATATTATAATGGGATACCGAGGTTTACAAATGGTTTACAGTGGTATATGATATATAATGGGAAAAAACAATGTCATAAACCACCCATTTGGGAATGGTTTATACCAACTATTTATGGTGTTTTTTGGGATGATTTATGGCATTGTTTTACCCACATGATATGGCAGTGTCCAAAAATGGGGGATACAACAAAAATGCACATTTTCATGGGAAACATGATGACCCAATGGATGGAGTGACCCTATTTTCAGTCAAACCCATGTAACATAGCGAAGATGCAACATGTCCCATGTATAGTTCGATGATTTACCGAAGTGGAAACATCTTAAAAACTGGTGATTTCCATAGCTTAGTCAGTTTAGTTTACCAGAGGCTCTTTGAGCTGTATTGAAGCATGGCTGGGAATTTTTGAGGTGACAAGAGGCAAGCCCCCCAGCGTTTTTGGTGTGAAGAGAAGGGGATTCCATACCATCATAATCATAATATGGTGGTTTCCGAAATAGAGGTACCCCAAATCATCCAAAATTGGCCCACTTTTAGTATTGAAACCCATAGTTTTTGGGGTAGCTCCATTTTAGAAGCTTCCGTATGGATATGGGTGTTTCATGGGAGTCCTTAGGTCATGGGAGATGCCCAGTCCATCCATAACACTTCGAGGCTGGGACGATGGAAACTTTGAGAAGCTGCTATGGCTCAGGCGCGAACGCATTGTCATTCAGGCAAAGATTTCTGCAAACGCAGAGAAAGAGAGAGAGAGAGAGACACACTGATGAACATGCAATCAAATTTTCGGGATATGCAACTTAAGATAACTTAAGTACATCTTGAATCTTGAAGCAACCATGTGAAAAAACTCTGGGATCCGCTGTCAAATTTCAAAAACCAGGGCGCCCCTGGGATCAATGGCCGAGTCGCAAACAAAGTCTTCAGGTTCACTGCTGTTCCAAAGTCGAAGCAGAAGTTGTTGTGGACTCAGAGAAATAGCCTCTGGTTATGTCAAAAGAGCTATTGAAAATGGTGATTTATAGTGGATTTACCCTTTGAAAATGGTGATTTATAGTGGATTTACCAGTCAAAAATGGTAATTTATAGTGGATTTACCCATCAAAAATGGTGATTTATAGTGGATTTACCCTTTGAAAATTGTGATTTATAGTGGATTTACCCTTTGAAAATGGTGATTTATAGTGGATTTACCATTTGAAAATTGTGATTTATAGTGGATTTACCCATCAAAAATGGTGATTTATAGTGGATTTACCCTTTGAAAATGGTGATTTATAGTGGATTTACACATCAAAAATGGTGATTTATAGTGGATTTACCCATCAAAAATGGTGATTTATAGTGGATTTACCCTTTGAAAATGGTGATTTATAGTGGATTTACCCTTTGAAAATTGTGATTTATAGTGGATTTACCCATCAAAAATGGTGATTTATAGTGGATTTACCCTTTGAAAATGGTGATTTATAGTGGATTTACACATCAAAAATGATGATTTATAGTGGATTTACCCATCAAAAATGATGATTTATAGTGGATTTACGCATCAAAAATGGTGATTTATAGTGGATTTACCCTTTGAAAATGGTGATTTATAGTGGATTTACCATTTGAAAATGGTGATTTATAGTGGATTTACCCATCAAAAATTGTGATTTATAGTGGATTTACCCTTTGAAAATGGTGATTTATAGTGGATTTACCCTTTGAAAATGGTGATTTATAGTGGATTTACCCTTTGAAAATTGTGATTTATAGTGGATTTACCCATCAAAAATGGTGATTTATAGTGGATTTACCCTTTGAAAATTGTGATTTATAGTGGATTTACCCATCAAAAATGGTAATTTATAGTGGATTTACCCATCAAAAATTGTGATTTATAGTGGATTTACCCTTTGAAAATGGTGATTTATAGTGGATTTACCCATCAAAAATTGTGATTTATAGTGGATTTACCCTTTGAAAATGGTGATTTATAGTGGATTTACCCATCAAAAATGGTGATTTATAGTGGATGTACCCATCAAAAATGGTGATTTATAGTGGATTTACCCATCAAAAATGGTGATTTATAGTGGATTTACCCTTTGAAAATGGTGATTTATAGTGGATTTACCCATCAAAAATGGTGATTTATAGTGGATTTACCCATCAAAAATGGTGATTTTCCATAGTGATGTGGCTGTTTACCAGAGGGTATCTGCAGCCTTCTGCAGCTATAGAATCCCCAGTTCCCTCGAAGGAAGGCCATCCTCAGGTGTGTCTGGAAATGAGTATGACCGGGTATGACTTGACTTAACGTATGACTTGACTTTTGAGTTCAGCCGTAAAATATAGGAATCATGATGATATATGGGTGTGGGTCAAAACCTATTATTATCCATTCTAATGGGATGAACATCCATTTACCAGCTATTTTGGGGTTCACTAGGTACCAGGGTTTTGACCCATCCCCATATGATATATATGATGATTAAAATCAATGGATTTATAGTGGAATTATAGCTGATTTATAGGAATAATTATGATGACATGATGATTTTCAGAGAAACCCGTAAAAGGACCTAAAGATGCCTAAGTCCTTCGTTTTTGTATGACATGGGCAGATCAGTTCCTACTCGTAGTTAAGATATGTTAAGATTGTTTTATGCCCTCTCCTTCTTTGACATAGCGAACTGCAAGATCACCATGTTTAAATACTAAAAAATGTAAACATCATCATAACTCTGGTTTTTATCATCAAAGTACATGGGCCATGGCTTCCAGTTCGCAAACGGTCAAATAACCAGAAGGGAGATGTCTTTTCGGAGGATGATCTCCTCTGACCAGCCTTCCGTCATCAGACAGCTCCCAAAAACACATTTTTATGACCCATTTTTCAATGGGTGGAGTCTTGAACTTTGGAACACGACATACACCAAAAATATCCAAAAATGGCACCTAAGATTTTCTGAGAGACCCAATTTTTCATACCCAATTAATACTCCCGCGGTCTCCGACAGGTCGTGGAATCTCACGACCCGAGCCGTGTCGGAGCACTTCGCCCCTCCGCAAGGTGCGGAGGATTTTTGCCCCAACTGGACAAATGGACGAATGGATAGATAGACATAGCCATGGAAAATCACCATTTGTAATAGGTAAACCATCTATAAATGGGCCATTTTCCATGGCTATGTTAAATAGCCAGAGGGTATCTATCCATGAATGAACTATAGATGAATCATCATTATCCTGATGAATCAATAGATAGACATACTATCTATAGATGTGAAAATTGATGTTCTGATATGTTCTGATATGAACTACAACATACGATATATAACATAACATACTATAACTATGGCAAAAATCACATATGCTAAAGACAAAGGCTCTAACCTAGAAAACAGTCCCAGTTTCCACCTCGCTGTGAGCTGCGGCAGGTTTCATGGGATACAGAGAGTGCTTGGGGAACCCGGCAGAGAGCAGCAACTATGGCTTCGCCTGCAAACCACTGTCACTCGTCACAGATTTTCTCATCCCAAGTCATCGCTGTTCCCCAGTTTTTGCCCAAGTTTTTGGAGGTGTTTTTTCAGATGGCAGTGGGTTTGCCCAGTCAATTGCAACTAGATCCCATTACCCTCCCGGGTCCTCAAACGTGGCAATGGACAAATCCCAAGTTGTAGCTGATTTTCCCATTAAAAGCTCCACTTGAAGGGGAGTTTCCATTGCCACGTTTGAGGACACCGGAGGGTATATCTCATGAATATCATCCCATTCATATCCCATTAGTAGACGTATAAATTATAGTGTTGTAAACCTCGATTTATGGAGGATTTCCCATTAATATCCCATGAAATTATCCCGCTTAAACCATAAACAACCCATATAGAACCATATAAAAAACCATGTAAGGCCATGATATCCAATTTTTTTGCAGACTTATATCTCCTTTTCTCACCAGAAACTTCCCCCTCAAACTCTCGCCAAGGCAAGCATGGAAGTCGTTGCCCAACGACCTCACAGGTGCGAAAGAAGCGATAGAAAAACCATACAGGGTGGTGCCCCATAGTTAGCTAAGTTGGTTTATAAGTCCACTATTTATGGTTTACAAGTGATCTATCTATAGCTAATGGGATTATAACCCATTTATAACTGGGGGGGCACCAACTTGGAGGTTCTTTGCATAGGAAATTTATGGTGATTTAACTTGACTTAAGCAACAAAAATGGCGGTGATATTGATTATATATATGATTATCTACTATAAGATACCCATCGTATCGTATTTTTGATAGTTACTGGGTCAATCTTACATGGGTACTTTAATCCTTTAGTCTTTTGGTATTAATGGGAATATCTACGTTCACCAGCAAAGAATTTAATTTTTTGCAGGGTATCCAAGATTGGCAATGGTTAGTATCCTCTGGTAATCAAACATAGGAAAAGCAAAAAAAGTAGTAAAATGGTAACATCATTAGGATGTAATGGGGATATATTGATACATATGTGGGTAAATTTAATCACGACCTCACTGCGACCGAACCCTGGAATGATGGGAATTGTAAGGGGTAGCTACACCACAATAGCCGAACTTTTCAGGTCAGTAAATTGTTATAGTTTACAATTACCATAGTTTACTAATATATGACACTATGTATGTATACACTGTATATATAATATATACATGGATGAATTGTAACGACCTCACTGTGACGTCACTGGAATGATGGTTAGTAAGAGGAATCATCCCCAAATGGCCCTATGATATCAGCTATTGTCATGTTTGTTGAATCATTAAAATTCTGCCAGATATATGTATATAGTGTAACCTCCCGAAAGATAGACTTATCTATAAATTTTTGGAGAGTTACTATATTAGTATCTTGGGATACATAATAAGTAGATCCAATCATTTTAGTGATGATATATCATGCCATATCCAAGCAAATTTTGTGGACAGACAGACAGTGGCTTTAGGCCGCTCAAATTTCCTCCATCATCTTCCTTTTTTTGGTCAACAACCCTTACCAAGTTTTTTTCTTGGTTACTGTAGACGGCTTAAATCTTCTACATAATTGCGACTTGGATTTGAAAATCAGGTACCTCTATCAATATCCCATGGTGAATCATGATATGTTTTTCCAGTCAATGGCCAGAAATCAGGTCGATTTCCCCAAGTTTTGGTGAATCACCCAGAATTTCTTGGTAAATCCCATAGAGATATCATAGACATCACAGGATGGTGCGCCCGTTTTCAGTTGGTAACCCCATCTAAATAACAACACATAATTGGTGGAAAACCATAGGGAAACCATAGGAAAATGGTGGTTTAATGGGATTTAATGGGATTTAATGGGATATAACCTCTGGTAAACTAACATAGCTATTGAAAATGGCACAGTCGAAATAGTTGATTTACCCATTGCTATGGTGGATCTTTCCAGTTCGTTATGTAAACGCCCGTTTTCCAGGCCGGGTACTCACCCTTTGTCCAACCCATCGATGGGATGCCAGGTACACTATTGTTATTATAGTTACCATCTGGTAATTTAACATAGCTATGGAAAATCACCATTTTTAATGGGTAAATCCACTATAAATGACCATTTTCAATAGCTTTTTGTATGTTTACCAGAGGGTATTTGCACCAACTGAACGCTAACGAACTGGGGCCTCACTGGGGCTCCATCCTGGAATCACCAGAGATGCCAGGTCTACATTGACATAGGTCGGCAAGATGCCAAGCTGCAATCGACCTGGGTGGAAACGGCCAATGGATCAACCTTTCTTGGTCGTCAAGAATCCTGAGATATTTTCCTTGATATTTGGAATATATACTGTATATATATATATATGTATAAAATAATAACAATCAAAATCATCAAAATAATAATAATAATCATAATAATAGTAATAATAAACATAATAATCATAATACTCATCATACTCATCATACTGATAATGAAATCCAATACAATACATACATACATAACATAACATTACATTTACATTACATTACATTACCATGCATTACATTACCATACATTACATGACATTACCACTCATTACCATACATTACCATACATGACCATATATGACCTTACATTACCATACATTACCATACACACATACATTACCATACATACATACAGTACCATACATACATACAGTACCATACATACATACAGTACCATACATACATACAGTACCATACATACATACAGTGCCATAAATACATACAGTACCATACATACATACAGTACCATACATACATACAGTACCATACGTGCATACAGTACCATACATACATACAGTACCATACATACATACATACATACATACATACATATATACATACATACATACATACTACCATAGTACCATAGTACATACATAGTACCATAGTACCATAGTACCATAGTATAGTACTATCCATACATCCATACATCCATACATCCATACAGTCCATACATCCATACATCCATACATCCATCCATCCATCCATACATACAGTATACCATACCATACCATACCATACCATACCATACCATACCATACCATAACATACATACATGCATGCATGCATGCATGCATGCATGCATACATACGTACGTACGTACGTACATACATACATACATAGTACATCAAAGTACCATACATACATACATACATACATACATACATACATACATACATACATACATACATACATACATACATACATAGTACCATACATACATAGTACCATACATACATAGTACCATACATACATACATACATGCATGCATGCATACATACATAGTACATCATAGTACCATACATACATACATGCACATATGATGACATGTACCAGCTCAAAAGAAAGTAGATGTTTTCGCAGGGAAGCTTGGCCATACTGAATCAGAGAAAAACACCCAGATCTTCTGAGACGTTCTGCATGCTACACATGTTCAAGACGTGTATAGAAGCCCTGGATCCAGGAAGGCCTCTCCCATGGATGTCCTAAATTGCTAGTGGTTGGTTGATTTATAGAGGATTAACCTCGATTAAACCGACTAACTGGGTAAACCCATCTCCACAGTCACCATTGTCACTATCCCCAAGGGAGGTTTATGGAATTGTGTATACCCTTATTTGGGATGATGTAACGTGACCCCATGCTGAATTGATGAGATGATTATTTTTTGGGTTTACAACATTACATAATAGGCAAATGCAGGTCAATGGTATGCATACCAAACGGACATTGGTCTGTCCAGAGTAGTCAAGAATGTTCGTTTCAAGCTAGACCACTCCAAACAATCTTTTGTGCGGAGCATATCGGGCGGCAGCAAAGACATTGGATGCTTTTTGATTGGAGGGTCACGCAACCACGCACAGAAGGCTCACCACAAGCTGGAGGGTTGCAGTGCCAACGAACCAACATGAACCAACCATCGTGTTTGATTGGCTGCATAATACCGATGATTTTCGGTACACTTGAGTATGTTTTAGTCAAATCTCGGTTTATATTACATGATGGTACGTGGACATTTGCGTTTGCTGGGTCCATGGTCCGCGCGCTTGGTGTGTAGCTTCTTCCAACGTCTGCTGCAGATTCGGTGTCTAAGCTTTGCTGCTTGAAGGGTCGCATGGGCATCCCGGTGTTGATAACTCTTGGTCAGATTCGGTGTCCGACATGGGACGGTTCGATGGTTTGATGCCTAAAAATCAGCATTTTTACACCATTTATTGTGCAGTGGTTCCTATTACCTTCAAACCTCTTCAAACTTCACCTGTTGTAGTACCTTTTGTCATGTTAGTGAGAACACTAGCCGCTGGACGTAGTAGCTGGGGCTCTAATCCTTCCACGACTTGTTCTGGTGCCTTACCGGGCCCCAACGAAATGAATATACAGGGTAAAGTGACAGTCATGGGCTGTCTGAAAAAAATGGGTACCCAAATCCAGTGGTTTATCATGGTAAAGCAAAAACCTAGAAAAAACTAATAATATAATTATATATATACAGAATAATAATAATGATTATTGTTATTATTATTATCCTTATCCCATTAATTGCCAATAAATGTTGCCGTGAATCCCATTTCAAGATGCATCCAGTAGGTTGATTCTCCGACGAAAATCCCAATCTCAGCCCCATTAAATCCCATTGAAGCTCGTTAAATCCCATCAAAACCATCAAAAATGACAACATCATGAATTCCCATGAAAACTCGATGAAACCTTTGAAGTGGCAAGGCTCCCTTTGAGGGTTGGTTGTGCGAAATGCGCTAAAACTTTGCGCTTTCCGCAGCCGATTCCCTCAATGATGGCCCCGCCAAGAAAGGTTGGCCCAGAGGGGTGCCGGAAAATCTGCGCTGCGTAGGGCGTCAATTTTCTTGGGACCTCTTAAGATGGATATGTTAATTCATGATATCTATATGATTATATGATGTAATTATGATGTATTATTGTGAATTCTACCTCTGTGTTAATGAAAATTACATGTAAACAACACTTAAAAACATGATAATCAGAAGAATAGATATTGGAATGGGATGGTAAACAACTCTAATTAACATCTTCCTGAAATGTCAAATGACCGGTTAAGTTGTGGGGGCTGGATTCTATCGAGTCATCGGCCGCGTTCTGGGACCCATCAAAAATGGCCTGTTTGGGTTGATAGGTTAACCAACTGGATGGGTACGAATCTTAGGTATCCTTTAATCCTTTAATCCCAATTGGTAATCCCAATTAATCCTTTAATCTTTTGGTATCAATGGGATTAATTGGGATTGTCTATAATTTCACCAGCTAAGAATTTGTATGAATTTGTCATTGTTTGCGTATCTAAGATTGGCCATGGTCATGGGCAAATCTGAACGAATCTGAAGCAAATGTTGAATCCCCATGATCGCAGCGTTCCCAAAGCTGCGGTGGGTCACGAGATGTCACGAGATGCAGTGGGTCAGTTGGTCAGTTCGGTTTCAGCCGCTGGGAAGACCAGGCTTGATGACACTGAAAAGACCTTTGGCTCTCTGCCGGCAGACACAGGCAAAGTTGAATGCTCTCCAAGTCAGGAGCCTCCCGAACAATAAACTTTAGTGGGTGTTTGCCAAATCTGGGATACACCAAAATCAGGGAAACCCTGTGAAGTTGACAAATAACCTTGGATCCCGCATGTTCAGAAATCCTCTGATTCGAAATGCTTGACCCGCATATTGGAACGTTGCATCCTTTCTTGGTTTAGCTAGCTATGTTTAGCGAATCATAGCCATTGCTTTGTTGGGTAGATACCACATAATTCTTTTTGATCACCTCAGTTGAATGGTTAGATCCACTGTACCCAATTCTCCAATAGGCTTTGTGGGAGAATAGGGCACCCCGAAATCTCAACGTTGATCATCACTTTTCTCACTCACCTTTCAATAACTTGGGGTACCATTAGCTCTGAATTCTTCATCGCATACTTGGTGGCTCATACTTCGTAAGTAGGTTATAAGCCTCTAGTTATAAGTGGATTCACCCTGCTTTCCCACGAACATCACCAGGGATATAACCTACTTACGAGCCGTGGGTAGTTCGCCACCAACCCGGCTGCCGCGATGAGTGTCGCGTTTCGGCTTTTTCGGCATGCAGGTGCCACGTCGGTGACTCTGCTTTGTTGTGATGTTTCCAAAAAGACAGTCAACACATTTGGCTGGAAGCCAGGAAATATGGTGATTAGTGGGGATTTTCATGGGGATTCATGGGACAATAGAGTGGGTATATTATGCGATATAAATGGATAATCTGGGTAAATTTCTTGACGACCTCACTGTTCTCCCGAACCCTGGAATCATGGTTAGAATTCGGGGAATTATCCCAATAGCTGGCCTTATGTCAGGTGAATCATTATAACATGCCCTGAAACATGTCAAGAATGGGCTGGAAGCCAGGAATATGGTGATACCATCAGAAGATATGCGAATAAACATATGAGACAATTTTGGGAGAAAGTGCCTCCAAGCCTCTTGCACAGCTGATTTTTTTCCTTCTTGGGGAAAGCAGCAGAGTTCTGGGGCTCCCCAATCCCAAGCTACAGGCGTGTGTCTGGGAAAATCGGCATGGAAAACCACTGCAGCTGCTGGCCAGTTGTGTCTCATTCAAAAACGAGAAATCACCGGTTCCGTTTATGCTGCCATGGGCAGATGCATATGCACCATAGAGACTCCTTGGTCGAGTTTGTACGGCGTCGGTAGCACGCTCTACCTCGCTGGAAGCCTTTGCTATACCTTCGCGGCAGTCTTTCCGGAGCTACCTGCTTTGCTACATGCAGGCGCCGACAAATGATGAGGTCGTTCAACCATGACAGACATATTGTTACATGATGTTACATGTCTCTACTGACTCCCACGTATGTCGATATAATTCGGTATATGTATATACAGTTATCGAAGGAAGTTTAGAAGTCAAACTTCCGACAATATGGACAGATGAAAAGCAGAGGTGGAGCAGAAGAATAGAGAAGAGAAGAGAAGAAGAGAGAAGATCAGAGAAGAGAAAGTCTCAGAAGAAAGAAGATCCAGGTGCGCGAAAAGGTAGGAAAGTCGCGAAAAACTGTGTTTTTCCAATGATTTGTGGCTCCGGATGGTCGAAAAGTAGGCTCGCTAAAGCGGCGGGTGCGGAGCCAGCTGGCCAGATGAGAGATGAAAAATTGCACGCCGTTGTGACGCGAAGCACATTTCCAAGTCAAAATGTACAAAACACATCAGCTTCGGAGCGCTTGTAGAAGTTGCGATGTCGAAAAAGTGCACGCCGTTGTGGCGCGAAGCACACTTCCAAGTCAAAATGTACAAAGCACACCAGCTCCGGACCACTTTTGGAAGTTGAGATGTCGAAAAAGTGCACGCTGTTGTGGCGCGAAGCACGTTTGCAAGTGAAAAAGCTAAAGCCACCTCACGTTCGGAGCACTTTTGGAAGTTGAGATGTCGAAAAAGTGCACGCCGTTGTGGCGTGAAGCACATTTCGAAGTCAAAATGTTAAAAACACTAGGGGTTCGGACCACTTTTGGACGCTCAGATGTCGTTTCGCTCGGCAGGCGCAAGGGATTGTGCACCTTGTGACAAGTGAGCAAAACGTGAGGGTTTTGTAGCATTTCCAAAAACGATGGCAGGCGTGGGACATTTGAAGAGGATCTGCAAAGATGCATTTTCCGTAGCGGGCGCAGTACAAGAGACATGTTCATCAGAGCTGTTAGGAGGTCCGGGCGCTGATTTCCTGAGAGGGGTTGCATTTTGGAGCCTCAGATCTTCAGGTTTGCTGAGATGATTTTGCGTGACAGGTGCAGCGCTTCGTATGACCTGGCATTACTTTTTCGATCTTTTTCGTGGCAGGCACAGTAGTTTAGACAAATGGACTCGACAAATCGCAAAACGAATTGGTACGAGGCCGTCCGCTCTGGACTCAACTTTCCATTTTTGAAGGACGTCTCGCAGACATGCTTCGTTTTTAATGTTGTCAACTTTGAAAAATGAAGAAGTCTCGCAGAATTGCTTGGTTTTTGACGTTGTCAAGTTCAAACATTGAGGAAGTCTCGCAGAATTGCTGCGTTTTTGATGTTGTCAACTTTGAAAAATGAAGAATTCTCGCAGAATTGCTTGGTTTTTGACGTTGTCAAGTTCAAACATTGAGGAAGTCTCGCAGAATTGCTGCGTTTTTGATGTTGTCAAGCTCAAAACCTGAGGACGTCTCGCAGAATAGCTTCGTTTTCAAGCTCGCAGAAAGACGGGTAGATCGACAGACAGACAGACAGACAGACAGACAGACAGACAGACAGACAGACAGACAGACAGACAGACAGAGAGAGAGAGAGAGAGAGAAATAGATAGATAGATAGATAGATAGATAGATAGGTAGGTAGGTAGGTAGGTAGATAGGTAGATAAGTAGATAGGTAGATAGGTAGATAGGTAGATAGATAGATACATAGTTAGATAGACAGATGAGATAGATAGATAGCTAGCTAGCTAGATAGATAGATAGATAGATAGATAGACAGACAGATAGATAGATAGATAGAGAGATAGAGAAATAGAGATGGATAGATTAGATAGATGGATGGATGGATGGATGGATAGATAGATAGATCGATCGATAAATAGATCGATAGATAGATAGATAGATAAGAGAAGAGAAGAGAAGAGAAGGGTAGATTCGATTAGACTAGATTAGATTAGATTTGGTTAGATTGGAATAGATAGATAGATTAGATTAGATTAGATTAGGTTAGGTTTGATTAGATTAGATTAGATTAGCTTAGGTAGATAGATAGATAGATAGATAGATAGATAGTCAGATACATAGTTAGATAGACAGATGGGATAGATAGACAGATTAGATTAGATTAGATTAGATTAGATTAGATTAGATTAGATTACATAGGATTAGATAGATAGATAGATAGATAGATAGACAGACAGATAGATAGATAGATGGATGGATAGATAGATAGATAGACAGATAGATAGATAGATACATAGATAGATAGATCGATAGATAAATAGATAGATAGATAGACAGACAGACAGACAGAGAGAGAGAGAGATAGATGGATACATAGATAGATAGGTGTGTAGGTAGGTAAATAGTCAGAGAAAGAGACAGAAAGAAAGAGAAAGAGAGGAGACATCAATCACCTTTCGATCCATCAGTGGCTTCGCTCTGCCATCTGTGATTCAAAGCAACGGACCTCTCCTATAGGTTTCCTATTTTTGAAACTTCCGCCACCGCCTTGTGCGGTACTACTGGTATATATGGTACTGTAATCGATCTAAAGGTCCATGATGGTCCATGTAAGGAGTTTTAATTGCGAAAGCCGTGCGTGTTATGTTGGAAACCCTCGCGAAGTTTTTTTTTCGAGTTCGCGAAAGAATCATTATCTTTGTATATACATTACAGCTTGTTAAGGGCTACCACCTCCTGCCACCCGGGGGTCCGGCAGGAGAATGGTACCGCACATTTACTTTCCCTTCATGGGTAGCAGCCAAGCGTCCGAAGGTAAGGCTTCGCCAAGGCTTCGCCACAGCCAAACACCATGGTCTTGAAGCACATTAGTGCACCTGCCGCTGGTACTGCCTAACGTTGCTTCTGAAGTCTCAAGAAGCAAACTCCAAATGCAGCAGCCAAGCTTCCCAAAGTGAGGCTTTGCAAGAGGCAAACGCCAAGGCCCCTGGTGTTTGCCGCCCCCTGCTGATGGCTGGGGTTTGCGGATAGGGGTATTTTCACGAAAGTTCTGCGAAAGTTCTGCGAAAGAGTGGGCAAAAGTCAAAGTGCATTTTGAAGGGAGTGGCCCAGAAAAACCTTGCAAGAAATTGCCAAATCAGCAACAACTTGACCTGAGAAGGGGATTCCGTGATGCTAGCGCTGCATGTTTACAAGGCTATGAAGAAGTTATCCGATGATTATCCGGGTAATTTTGTGTGATTTGGCAGGTGATGAATGAATCTTCATAAGAGGAGTTTTTGCTCAACATGGGTTCCGCGAAAGATAAACATGGAGTTCGCGAAAGAGTCGCGAAAGAATGTTGATTCGCGAAGAATGGCCGTTCCCGGATAAAGGAATTTTGATCAACAAACATGTATACATTTGCATATACTGTATACATGTATATAATTGCATACAATGTATAATTTACATACTGTACAACATATCCGTGCTGTAGAAATTAATTGCGTTGTAATATGTATACACACATTAATATATAATATATATATATATAGGTGTGCATATACACACATACACTGGAATGAATATCCCGGATTAATTATCTCCCCTACCCCCCTCAAGGCCAGCAACGTCAACAAGGTTCAGTAGGAGGGGGTCAAAAACACCACCTCGAACTAGAAAGAAACTCCGCTCGTTGATGATGAACGAACGTTGCTGGAATTATCCGCAAATAAGCCCGCATGGAGTGTCAATTCTATGGGAATTAGCTGCCTAGTAGCATCCAGGGGCCACATGTGATGATCAGTTTGGAATTCGTATCCATGAAAGGTCAAGGAAATCTGGAATTAGCTGGATATGGACATCAATGAGGTATCAATTCAGAGAAAACAGCTGCTTAGTAGCATCCATGAGGGTCTAGAATGAGAAGAATCAAAGAAGGGATAAGATAGGGAAGGGTCGGTCAATAACATTGAAAGTTGTGGCCCCAATTAAAAGTAAAAAACAACACTAAATTAGTACCACCAAAAAACTACGGTTCGGAGAGTGGATTTCATACTTGGGGGGGTGCACCACCATTGGCAGGAGGGCGCGAAAAATCGGGAGGGCACTCTGGATTTACTAACAGGGGGAATTACTAATCCCAACTATTCATCAAGTCAATGTGCACATACATGATATAAATATAATACTAAATCAAACTAGTATATCTACACGTTACGCACATTTTTCAGCATATATGATATTCGGTTTTCATCTTCGGTGTTTGTAGCTCGCACCGTTTTGAGACCCTGAAAGGGAACATTACATTTGTTTTGGGCAGCATCGTCTTCACAATTGATGCCATGTATGTCCGCGGGAGTGCAAAAGCTGTGGACAACGCCGGCAAGGTGCAAAGTGGCAAGATGTATGAGTTGTACAAGTACAACGAACTCAAGGATCCCAACATGGGAATGGAGGAAGGGAAGTTGCAGTTGCAGTTCGACAACTTGAGATCTGAGAACTTCAATTCAGCAGCCTTCAATGGTCGCGACTGTCCAGCAAGCTCTAAAGGAGACTGACTTGGGCCCCTATTTGAATAGTGCATTTCACCAGTTTGAACCTCCGAAGGGAGCACAGAACAATGCTTCTCATGGTGCTTCATTCGGGCCGTCCTGCTTTGTATAGCAACATGTGGTATTACCCTACCAGTTTTCAATATCAACTTGCAGTGAGGTGTGTGTGCGTTGGAATGTTTGGCATCGAATCGTTTTCCCCCAATATTAAACACCCCCAAAGTTCCAAAGAAATAATGGTTTAGTATGGTTTAGTAATGTTTAGTAGGGGATTTACATGGTTTTTGGGACATTTAGGGGGATAAGATTATTTGAAACCGCAGTTTGTCGTATGTTCGTCGTTCGAGTTTTCTAGTTTGGCACAACCACCTGGTGGCCCATTCAGATCCTCAGTGTTTTTGCCTTGAAACTTCACGCTGGATGCCTCGGCACCTGGCACGCTGGAACGTGGGCGGGTGGCAGGCAGTCTTGCACAGACCATGCGTTTGGACGAAGCAGAAGGTACTGATGTGAAAAAGCGGATGCGTTGATGGTCGCAACATGTAGTTTCATTTCCTTCATTGGATCTTGGGAAGGAGGCGTGTTGTGATATGTTGTGCGCAGTAACATGATTGCAACATCTTGCAACATTTTCAACACAAAAAATAAACAGTGATGCACAGTGATGGCATGCTTCTTGTCGCTGTGCAGCGATAAAGCCATAGGAAAGAATTGCCGCCCGTGTTTTACTTAGGGCTTAGGGCTTGCTTGTGGCTTGTGCAGTCTTTTTGGTGCACTTCATGGCACTTTGCTGTTTGAGACTGCGGTATATTCCCTCTGGCAGTTTGGCTGAAACAGTTTGCTTTGTCTCGCACTTTTGACGTGGCTTTGCCCGGCTTGGCGCGTCTCCACTGATAGCCATGGTGTTGGTGCAGCTCGCCGTGTTGTCGACACTTTGGTGCAGTTCCTATGCTATGAAGATTCTGGCCGACCAAGAAGCAGCCAACGCGGATGCCGTTGCCAAGTGCTACAGTGGTCCGGAGCAGGGTGTGTGGGAACTGGTGATGGGGAAGCAGATTGACATTGGCGCAGCATCTTCCACCTTGGAGCTAGCTCAGAGGGCTCATGTGGGGTCAGGGATGAAGGGAGTTGAGTTGAACAGCAACAATGGTGGAGGCATGCGCGCCTTGGTTCGCCTCGCAGGAGTGGACTCCATGATCGGAGTGGACCTCACTAAGTCCGTGGTGGAGACTGGCAAGAAGAGGACAGCGGAGGAGGGGCTCAGTGACAAGATCAAGTTCATCAACAAGAACTCTTTGGAGAATGGGCTCCCGGATCCTTGTCATGCCTTGTCTGGATTGGGATTTGGAAGTTCTGGCATGTTCTGGCCTTCCATGACCATGGTGAACTTTGCAATACATAGTTTGGGATGGTTTGTGCATGTTTTCACAAGACTTTGAGGGTGTGGTAGCGCATGGTAGCGCATGGTAGCGCATGGAAGCGCATGGAAGCGCATGGTAGCGCATGGTAGCGCATGGTAGCGCATGGTGGCGCATTGTTTCAACTCCGTGTCACTTTGTTTCGTGACATGTTCTAGGCATAGTTCTCTGAAAGTGCAGTCTTCTACTTGTTGCTGTATGAAGGCAGTCAAATGATGTCAACTCATTTTGACAGATATTGCACATTGACAATTTGCCTAAGAACATGTCTGGACAGAAACCTAAGCCCCCAACTAAGTCAGAAAGGGTCGTCTCTTACCCCTGGCCTTGCAGAAACCTGACCGCAACCGCACCAAGGATGCCTCTGCCGATTTTGTGTACAGCAAGGATGCTTGGTGCTACATGCCTGACAAACAACTAATCATCGACCAAGCAGCTCGCATCGTAAAGCCCGGAGGAAAAGTGATGTTTACCGACTGGATCGAGGGTGAAGGTCTATCAGACCCTGAGGCGCAGAGATTCTTGAGCCTGATGACATTCCCTGCCATCCCCACTGTTGAGGAGTATGCACAGATGCTGAAGAAGGCAGGCTTTGAGGTTGAGATCGCGGAGAACAGTGGTCGCTTCTCACCTGCCATGGACAGCTATGTGCACATGCTGAAGCGGCAAGCAGTGTACGATGCCAAGAAATTGTTGGGATGGGATGAAGAGGCCTATGATAAATTGATCTCTGACTTTGAGTTCATGGCGAAACTGGCCCGAGAAGGCAAAATCATCCAGGGAATGTTTGTGGGTCGCAAGAAAGATGTGCATCGCGAGATGTAAGTTGTGATGAGTTGTGATGAGTTGTGGTTCAAGGGTTTGTTCAAGCACAGGCCTGGCACTTTCCGCAAAGTTCCTTGCATCCTAGTTTGTAGATAGCTCGACCCTCCAATGCCCCAATGAATTAGATGTGAAACTGTGTTGCCTACAGCGGGAGGAACTCTTACAGGGAGTGCTTTCGAGCATGCTCGCACTTCATGTTGCCTCCTGTTGCACCAGTTTGAAGTTTAGAGTTTTCAGAGGTACCAGGGAGTGATTCTGGTGCTGATTTCAATTTATTTTTGACTTGGGGTGACTTGGCTATGTATAGCAATGGGTTTGATCCATGTATGGCGGTGAAAGGGTTCCGCTGGAGTGAGAGGAAGGGAAGTGGCATTGCACCTGAACAATAAATGAGGAAACATATTGAACAATGAGAAACAAGACGACATGAACGTCTCTTTCACCCCACTCCATCTTAAAGCCAGAACCGTTTCGGTGTCGGATGATTTAAGGACCTATGGATTATTATTGATCATTTGCATTCACGAGTCACAGAACTCGTGATGTGCTCCTGCAATTGAAGCTTCACTTCACAGATGAAGTGTGTGGACAAGAAGCAGGAGGTGATCTGCCAAAAAGGTGGAGCTGCGGCCGGCCTTGAAAGTATGGCTGCCTTTCCGCCATTGATTTTCACAAGGCCATTTTTGGAGCCCAAGGGTTTTCATCAACTAACGTGCATAACAGCCGCAATTGAACCCTGAGGTACCAAGTCCTGATGATTCATGAATGATTGATACAAGTTGACAGAAGCAAACAGCCGCAGTATTTTTGACAACCTGTGCGCACTAACATGCTTGCAACATCTTGCAACATTTTCAACACAAAAAATAACACAGTGATGGCAAAAGCCGCTTTGAGAACCTGTGCGCACTAACATGCTTGCAACATCTTGCAACATTTTCAACACAAAAAATAAACAGTGATGCACAGTGATGGCATGCTTCTTGTCGCTGTGCAGCGATAAAACCATAGGAAAGAATTGCCGCCCGTGTTTTACTTAGGGCTTAGGGCTTGCTTGTGGCTTGTGCAGTCTTTTTGGTGCACTTCATGGCACCTTGCTGTTTGAGACTGCGGTATATTCCCTCTGGCAGTTTGGCTGAAACAGTTTGCTTTGTCTCGCACTTTTGACGTGGCTTTGCCCGGCTTGGCGCGTCTCCTCTGATAGCCATGGTGTTGGTGCAGCTCGCCGTGTTGTCGACACTTTGGTGCAGTTCCTATGCTATGAAGATTCTGGCCGACCAAGAAGCAGCCAACGCGGATGCCGTTGCCAAGTGCTACAGTGGTCCGGAGCAGGGTGTGTGGGAACTGGTGATGGGGAAGCAGATTGACATTGGCGCAGCATCTTCCACCTTGGAGCTAGCTCAGAGGGCTCATGTGGGGCCAGGGATGAAGGGAGTTGAGTTGAACAGCAACAATGGTGGAGGCATGCGCGCCTTGGTTCGCCTCGCAGGAGTGGACTCCATGATCGGAGTGGAACTCACTAAGTCCGTGGTGGAGACTGGCAAGAAGAGGACAGCGGAGGAGGGGCTCAGTGACAAGATCAAGTTCATCAACAAGAACTCTTTGGAGAATGGGCTCCCGGATCCTTGTCATGCCTTGTCTGGATTGGGATTTGGAAGTTCTGGCATGTTCTGGCCTTCCATGACCATGGTGAACTTTGCAATACATAGTTTGGGATGGTTTGTGCATGTTTTCACAAGACTTTGAGGGTGTGGTAGCGCATGGTGGCGCATTGTTTCAACTCCGTGTTACTTTGTTTCGTGACATGTTCTAAGCATAGTTCTCTGAAAGTGCAGTCTTCTACTTGTTGCTGTATGAAGGCAGTCAATTCATGTCAACTCATCTTGACAGATATTGCACATTGACAATTTGTCTAAGAACATTTCTGGACAGAAACCCAAGCCCCCAACTAAGTCACAAAGGGTCGCCTCTTACCCTTGGCCTTGTAGAAACCTGACCGCCGCAGCACCAAGGATGCCTCTGCCGATTTTGTGTACAGCAAGGATGCTTGGTGCTACATGCCTGACAAACAACTAATCATCGACCAAGCAGCTCGCATCGTAAAGCCCGGAGGAAAAGTGATGTTTACCGACTGGATCGAGGGTGAAGGTCTATCAGACCCTGAGGCGCAGAGATTCTTGAGCCTGATGACATTCCCTGCCATCCCCACTGTTGAGGAGTATGCACAGATGCTGAAGAAGGCAGGCTTTGAGGTTGAGATCGCGGAGAACAGTGGTCGCTTCTCACCTGCCATGGACAGCTATGTGCACATGCTGAAGCGGCAAGCAGTGTACGATGCCAAGAAATTGTTGGGATGGGATGAAGAGGCCTATGATAAATTGATCTCTGACTTTGAGTTCATGGCGAAACTGGCCCGAGAAGGCAAAATCATCCAGGGAATGTTTGTGGGTCGCAAGAACGATGTGCATCGCGAGATGTGAGTTGTGACGTTGTGATGAGTTGTGGTTCAAGGGTTTGTTCAAGCACAGGCCTGGCACTTTCCGCAAAGTTCCTTGCAACCTAGTTTGTAGATAGCTCGACCCTCCAATGCCCCGATGAATTAAATTAGATGTGAAACTGTGTTGCCTACAACGGGAGGAACTCTTACAGGGAGTGCTTTCGAGCATGCTCGCACTTCATGTTGCCTCCTGTTGCACCAGTTTGAAGTTTAGAGTTTTCAGAGGTACCAGGGAGTGATTCTGGTGCTGATTTCAATTTGTTTTTGACTTGGGGTGACTTGGCAATGTATAGCAATGGGTTTGATCCATGTATGGTGGTGAAAGGGTTCCGCTGGAGTGAGAGGAAGGGAAGTGGCATTGCACCTGAACAATAAATGAGGAAACATATTGAACAATGAGAAACAAGACGACATGAACGTCTCTTTCACTCCACTCCATCTTCAAGCCAGAACCGTTTCGGTGTCGGATGATTTAAGGACCTATGGATTATTATTGATCATTTGCATTCACGAGTCACAGAACTCGTGATGTGCTCCTGCAATTCCTGCAATTGAAGCTTCACTTCACAGATGAAGTGTGTGGACAAGAAGCAGGAGGTGCATCTGCCAAAAAGGTGGAGCTGCGGCCGGCCTTGAAAGTATGGCTGCCTTTCCGCCATTGATTTTCACAAGGCCATTTTTGGAGCCCAAGGGTTTTTATCAACTAACGTGCATAACAGCCGCAATTGAACCCTGAGGTACCAAGTCCTGATGATTCATGAATGATTGATACAGGTTGACAGAAGCAAACAGCCGCAGTATTTTTGACAACCTGTGCGCAGTAACATGCTTGCAACATCTTGCAACATTTTCAACACAAAAAATAAACAGTGATGCACAGTGGTGGCATGCTTCTTGTCGCTGTGCAGCGATAAAGCCATAGGAAAGAATTGCCGCCCGTGTTTTACTTAGGGCTTAGGGCTTGCTTGTGGCTTGTGCAGTCTTTTTGGTGCACTTCATGGCACCTTGCTGTTTGAGACTGCGGTATATTCCCTCTGGCAGTTTGGCTGAAACAGTTTGCTTTGTCTCGCACTTTTGACGTGGCTTTGCCCGGCTTGGCGCGTCTCCTCTGATAGCCATGGTGTTGGTGCAGCTCGCCGTGTTGTCGACACTTTGGTGCAGTTCCTATGCTATGAAGATTCTGGCCGACCAAGAAGCAGCCAACGCGGATGCCGTTGCCAAGTGCTACAGTGGTCCGGAGCAGGGTGTGTGGGAACTGGTGATGGGGAAGCAGATTGACATTGGCGCAGCATCTTCCACCTTGGAGCTAGCTCAGAGGGCTCATGTGGGGCCAGGGATGAAGGGAGTTGAGTTGAACAGCAACAATGGTGGAGGCATGCGCGCCTTGGTTCGCCTCGCAGGAGTGGACTCCATGATCGGAGTGGAACTCACTAAGTCCGTGGTGGAGACTGGCAAGAAGAGGACAGCGGAGGAGGGGCTCAGTGACAAGATCAAGTTCATCAACAAGAACTCTTTGGAGAATGGGCTCCCGGATCCTTGTCATGCCTTGTCTGGATTGGGATTTGGAAGTTCTGGCATGTTCTGGCCTTCCATGACCATGGTGAACTTTGCAATACATAGTTTGGGATGGTTTGTGCGTGTTTTCACAAGACTTTGAGGGTGTGGTAGCGCATGGTGGCGCATTGTTTCAACTCCGTGTCACTTTGTTTCGTGACATGTTCTAGGCATAGTTCTCTGAAAGTGCAGTCTTCTACTTGTTGCTGTATGAAGGCAGTCAATTCATGTCAACTCATTTTGACAGATATTGCACATTGACAATTTGCCTAAGAACATGTCTGGACAGAAACCTAAGCCCCCAACTAAGTCAGAAAGGGTCGTCTCTTACCCCTGGCCTTGCAGAAACCTGACCGCACCAAGGATGCCTCTGCCGATTTTGTGTACAGCAAGGATGCTTGGTGCTACATGCCTGACAAACAACTAATCATCGACCAAGCAGCTCGCATCGTAAAGCCCGGAGGAAAAGTGATGTTTACCGACTGGATCGAGGGTGAAGGTCTATCAGACCCTGAGGCGCAGAGATTCTTGAGCCTGATGACATTCCCTGCCATCCCCACTGTTGAGGAGTATGCACAGATGCTGAAGAAGGCAGGCTTTGAGGTTGAGATCGCGGAGAACAGTGGTCGCTTCTCACCTGCCATGGACAGCTATGTGCACATGCTGAAGCGGCAAGCAGTGTACGATGCCAAGAAATTGTTGGGATGGGATGAAGAGGCCTATGATAAATTGATCTCTGACTTTGAGTTCATGGCGAAACTGGCCCGAGAAGGCAAAATCATCCAGGGAATGTTTGTGGGTCGCAAGAACGATGTGCATCGCGAGATGTGAGTTGTGACGTTGTGATGAGTTGTGGTTCAAGGGTTTGTTCAAGCACAGGCCTGGCACTTTCCGCAAAGTTCCTTGCATCCTAGTTTGTAGATAGCTCGACCCTCCAATGCCCCAATGAATTAAATTAGATGTGAAACTGTGTTGCCTACAGCGGGAGGAACTCTTACAGGGAGTGCTTTCGAGCATGCTCGCACTTCATGTTGCCTCCTGTTGCACCAGTTTGAAGTTTAGAGTTTTCAGAGGTACCAGGGAGTGATTCTGGTGCTGATTTCAATTTATTTTTGAATTGGGGTGACTTGGCTATGTATAGCAATGGGTCTGATCCATGTATGGCGGTGAAAGGGTTCCGCTGGAGTGAGAGGAAGGGAAGTGGCATTGCACCTGAACAATAAATGAGGAAACATATTGAACAATGAGAAACAAGACGACATGAACGTCTCTTTCGCTCCACTCCATCTTAAAGCCAGAACCGTTTCGGTGTCGGATGTTTTAAGGACCTATGGATTATTATTGATCATTTGCATTCACGAGTCACAGAACTCGTGATGTGCTCCTGCAATTGAAGCTTCACTTCACAGATGAAGTGTGTGGACAAGAAGCAGGAGGTGATCTGCCAAAAAGGTGGAGCTGCGGCCGGCCTTGAAAGTGTGGCTGCCTTTCCGCCATTGATTTTCACAAGGCCATTTTTGGAGCCCAAGGGTTTTCATCAACTAACGTGCATAACAGCCGCAATTGAACCCTGAGGTACCAAGTCCTGATGATTCATGAATGATTGATACAAGTTGACAGAAGCAAACAGCCGCAGTATTTTTGACAACCTGTGCGCACTAACATGCTTGCAACATCTTGCAACATTTTCAACACAAAAAATAAACAGTGATGCACAGTGATGGCATGCTTCTTGTCGCTGTGCAGCGATAAAGTCATAGGAAAGAATTGCCGCCCGTGTTTTACTCAGGGCTTAGGGCTTGCTCCTGGTTTGTGCAGTCTTTTTGGTGCACTTCATGGCACCTTGCTGTTTGAGACTGCGGTATATTCCCTCTGGCAGTTTGGCTGAAACAGTTTAGTTTGCTTTGTCTCGCACTTTTGACGTGGCTTTGCCCGGCTTGGCGCGTCTCCTCTGATAGCCATGGTGTTGGTGCAGCTCGCCGTGTTGTCGACACTTTGGTGCAGTTCCTATGCTATGAAGATTCTGGCCGACCAAGAAGCAGCCAACGCGGATGCCGTTGCCAAGTGCTACAGTGGTCCGGAGCAGGGTGTGTGGGAACTGGTGATGGGGAAGCAGATTGACATTGGCGCAGCATCTTCCACCTTGGAGCTAGCTCAGAGGGCTCATGTGGGGTCAGGGATGAAGGGAGTTGAGTTGAACAGCAACAATGGTGGAGGCATGCGCGCCTTGGTTCGCCTCGCAGGAGTGGACTCCATGATCGGAGTGGACCTCACTAAGTCCGTGGTGGAGACTGGCAGGAAGAGGACAGCGGAGGAGGGGCTCAGTGACAAGATCAAGTTCATCAACAAGAACTCTTTGGAGAATGGGCTCCCGGATCCTTGTCATGCCTTGTCTGGATTGGGATTTGGAAGTTCTGGCATGTTCTGGCCTTCCATGACCATGGTGAACTTTGCAATACATAGTTTGGGATGGTTTGTGCGTGTTTTCACAAGACTTTGAGGGTGTGGTAGCGCATGGTGGCGCATTGTTTCAACTCCGTGTCACTTTGTTTCGGGACATGTTCTAAGCATAGTTCTCTGAAAGTGCAGTCTTCTACTTGTTGCTGTATGAAGGCAGTCAATTCATGTCAACTCATCTTGACAGATATTGCACATTGACAATTTGTCTAAGAACATTTCTGGACAGAAACCCAAGCCCCCAACTAAGTCACAAAGGGTCGCCTCTTACCCTTGGCCTTGTAGAAACCTGACCGCCACAGCACCAAGGATGCCTCTGCCGATTTTGTGTACAGCAAGGATGCTTGGTGCTACATGCCTGACAAACAACTAATCATCGACCAAGCAGCTCGCATCGTAAAGCCCGGAGGAAAAGTGATGTTTACCGACTGGATCGAGGGTGAAGGTCTATCAGACCCTGAGGCGCAGAGATTCTTGAGCCTGATGACATTCCCTGCCATCCCCACTGTTGAGGAGTATGCGCAGATGCTGAAGAAGGCAGGCTTTGAGGTTGAGATCGCGGAGAACAGTGGTCGCTTCTCACCTGCCATGGACAGCTATGTGCACATGCTGAAGCGGCAAGCAGTGTACGATGCCAAGAAATTGTTGGGATGGGATGAAGAGGCCTATGATAAATTGATCTCTGACTTTGAGTTCATGGCGAAACTGGCCCGAGAAGGCAAAATCATCCAGGGAATGTTTGTGGGTCGCAAGAACGATGTGCATCGCGAGATGTGAGTTGTGACGTTGTGATGAGTTGTGGTTCAAGGGTTTGTTCAAGCACAAGCCTGGCACTTTCCGCAAAGTTCCTTGCAACCTAGTTTGTAGATAGCTCGACCCTCCAATGCCCCAATGAATTAGATGTGAAACTGTATTGCCTACAACGGGAGGAACTCTTACAGGGAGTGCTTTCGAGCATGCTCGCATTTCATGTTGCCTCCTGTTGCACCAGTTTGAAGTTTAGAGTTTTCAGAGGTACCAGGGAGTGATTCTGGTGCTGATTTATTTTATTTTTGACTTGGGGTGACTTGGCAATGTATAGCAATGGGTTTGATCCATGTATGGCGGTGAAAGGGTTCCGCTGGAGTGAGAGGAAGGGAAGTGGCATTGCACCTGAACAATACATGAGGAAAAAATGAACAATGAAAAACAAGACGGCATGAACGTCTCTTTCACTCCACTCCATCTTAAAGCCAGAACCGTTTCGGTGTCGGATGATTTAAGGACATGGATTATTATTGATCATTTGCATTCACGAGTCACAGAACTCGTGATGTGCTCCCGCAAATGAAACTTCACTTCACAGATGAAGTGTGTGGACAAGAAGCAGGAGGCGCATCTGCTAAAAAGCGGCAGCTGCGAGGGCAGACCCACCGTGGAAGCACATGCCTTGCGCTCCGTGACCAGCTCAGCTGAGAGTTTCTGGTTGGTGCTTTCAAATACTTGGTACTTGGGGGGTTCATCCCACTTAGTACAGTAAATAATCTATACCCCCAGTTCTATATGGAATATCACCACTTAAATCCTACTTAATCCATGGATCGTCTTCGTGGGGCCCGCACATCCAAGTATCTTGCAAGGCTGGAGATGAAGTTGAGGCGGGCATCGTCTATCTGATATCTCTTGGCAATTTTTGTCGGACCCTATTTTTTTGGTTTTCTTGGTGATTTCATTCACCCTTTGCATTTTTTCGATTTGAACAATCACCCTTAAATGGTAGAATTAGGATAGATGAGGTAGGAGTTTTTTCCGTCTTTGGTGTGCGACATTGTGCCAATGATGTCCGTTCAGGAAGAATCGATGGGTCAGTGTGGCATACCAGTTGCCATCATTTGCTTCAGTATTTTGGTCAATTATGCCCCCCCCCTATTAAACATCATTAAGCCCCGAAAAATCCTATTCAACACTAAATCCAAGTCACCATTTCATTGAAACTTCCTCTTGATGATGGCCCGGGAACGGGATCACCCATCCCGTGCCCATGGAGGACCTATGTTTGAATTGCAAAGTTCATCACTAAACCAAAGCACCATCGTTTCTTCCCAGCCGCAGTAGCCTCTAGTAATTTTCAGATACATATGGAAAACCCACTGGGAAACCATCAGAAGCTGATCTAGGAATGATGGATTCCCATGGGATTGTCCAAGTCTGTGTGAATGCGTTTGTCTGGAAATAGAGTACCTCATTCCATTCGCTCTGTCGTGAGATATTTTTGGTGAAAGTGCAAGACACACCCGATAGGTCACCATGAAGCCCTCATTAGATTCTATTCACCACCATTAACCCCAATCAAATCGTCTTAACCCCCAAAACACCTACTTAAACCCAGTCAAACCCCTATTATAGTCCATGAAAACCCGATTATACCCCTCTGAAACCCCATAAAACCAACTCAAACCCCTCTGAAACCTTCATAAGTGATGGCATTTTTAATGTTACGCATATCTCCATGAGAGGAAAGCTCTGCCCAGGATGAGTCCGTTCGCCAGGCGCTGAGGGGCCAAGCAGGACCGAAAAGTGCCGGGTTTTGTCCCTACTTGGTTCATCCCTCGGATCATAGGTTATATGGAGGTTTCCGAAGAAATAGGATACCCCAGTCATCATCTATTGTTTTTTTTGGAGTTTCCCTGAAATAAACCATCCAGCGTTTTTGGGGCACCCCTATATATCCAGGGTGAATCCAGAGGGATACCCCAAGCTCGCTGGATGATTTATTTCATGGAAAATCCGCAAGGTTTTTTCATGGATGATGACTGGGGGTACCCTATTTTTTCGGAAACCTCCCTATGATTTTACTAGGTCGCGGGGACCTTGCCACTATTCACAGGGGTTAAAATGAGGTTCAATGGGCGTTCAGCGGGGTTATTCATAGGGGTCTGATGGGGTTTAATGAGCCGACATGACATGCTAACATGATAACATGACATTATATGATTTCATCTCATCTCATTTCACCCTCTCCCTTCGGGGTGTATCCAAGTGTGTGTGTGTGTCTGTATGAAAATGGGGTATACCGTATACCAGTATAACATCCAAATACTAAACCACGGGGATTTTTGAGGTTCCCTTTTTTCGGAAAAACATACGCATTTTGGGATTCCCACATAGAAATAATGTGGGAGAATGTGAAACATAGTCAAGTTCGTGAGTTCGTGACTTTCCCATTATTTTCCCAATAAAACATTGGATGCTATTGGATACTAATGTACAATAGTAATTAAAGTATGCCAATATAGGAAATTATGTAACAAATGATATGAAGCGTCGCGTGGTGGAAGGTCGAGGTTCTAGAGCGGGGCTTGTTCCAGCGCGAATTCTTCGCTTGGGAACATCTACTCAACTGCTATGACATAATGTTTAAAAGAGTAGGGCCTGGTTGGGTGATTTTGATCCATCGAGCTGTAGCACAATGTTTTTCCAGTTGGGACGATTTACCGTGCATCACCCCTTTTGCTGGTCGGAATTTGTCACTTCACCCATTGATTGTTTTGGTGATCTCATAGAGGTTTCCAAAGAAAAAATGCTATCACTATGATTGATGTCAGGTGCAAATCCGTGGTGATACTGTGATACTGATAAACCACCACTGGTTTCCTTTCTACAAATCGAGGATGGAATCTGATTCAGTCGGATCAGATCAGGTTAAATCAAATCAGATTAGATTGGTTTGCGGAGGGCATTCAAAATGAGCCTCTTGGGAAGGACCAGGGTACTCAGAGGCCCGGGTGCTGCAGGGGTGGGAAAGAAAGCGTGGATCATTGGAGGCATAGCCAGTCTTTTTGGGGCCGTTGGTCACTTGGATTTGTCTGAAACTAGGTATACCCTAAATTCCAGTGATTTGCCAGCATTTTCTTACATTTAAATAGTATAACTAGACGACGGATGGCCCGAGAGCGTAGAGGAGCAGGGTCTTCTCTTGTTAGTATGGAGACACCATATTACAAAACATTATATTAAAGATGTGTTATAGGCAGTCGAGAAGACTAGTAACAAGACAATATAGCACAAGTACAAGACAATAGTTTGCATCGCAAACACTTTTACACACAGGAGCTTTTACACACAGACGCTTTTACACACAAAAGCTTTTACACACAGAAGCTTTTACACACAGCAGCTTTTACACACAAAAGCTTTCACATACAGAAGCTTTTACAGACAGACACTTTCACACACAGACCCTTTTACACACAGACGCTTGTACACACGGACGGTTTTACACACAGACACTTTTACACACAGACGCTTTTACACAGACGCTTTTACACACAAAGCTTTTACCCACAGAAGCTTTTACAGACAGAAGCTTTTACACACAGACGCTTTTACACAGACGCTTTTACACACAGACACTCTTACACACAGACGCTTTTACACACAGACACTTTTAACAAAGACCCTTTTACACACAGGAGCTTTTACACACAGAAGCGTTTACACACAGACACTTTTAACAAAGACCCTTTTACACACAGGAGCTTTTACACACAGAAGCGTTTACACGCAAACACTTTCACACACAAAAGCTTTTACACACAGAAGCTTTTACACATAGACACTTTTACACACAGAAACTTTTACACACAAGCGCTTTTACACACAATCACTTTTACACAGACAGACGCTTTTACACACAGAAGCTTTTACACACAGACGCTTTTACACATAGGCCGGCCCATGTTTTCCCAGCAAAGTCATCGTCGTCGTGGCCACCTCAGCAATCCGACGGGGGGGTGAATCAAATGATCTGACTCGAAACCAGCATGTATAAACATGTCATGAGGGCTGTGTGCTTTGGGGCTCCCCAACCAAGGTGTTTTGCCATCTCCTTTTTTACACAAAAACCCTTCTGCACTTACACCATTTTACACAGAGACGCTTTAACACACAAACCCTTTTACACACAGACACTTTTACACACAAAAGCTTTTACACACAAATCCTTTTACACAGATGCACTTTTACACACAAACACTTTTACATACAAACATCTTTACACAGAAACATACTTACACACAAACCCGTTTACACAGAAACACTTTTACACACAGAAGCCTTTACACACAGACACTTTTACACAGATTCACTTTTACACACAAACACTTTTACACACAAACATCTTTACACAGAAACACTCTTACACACAAACCCGTTTACACACAAAGATTTTTACACGCAGAAGCTTTTACACATAGACACTTTTACACACAAACCCTTTTACACAGATACACTTTTACACACAAACACTTTTACACACAAACATCTTTACACAGAAACACACAGACGCTTCTACACACAGAGGCTTTTACACACAAACACTTTTACACGCAAACACTTTTACACACAGACGCTTTTACACACAGACGCTTTTACACACAGACGCTTTTACACACAGACGCTTTTACACACAGACGCTTTTACACACAGAAGCTTTCACACACAGAGGCTTTTACACACAAACACTTTTACACACAGACGCTTTTACACACAGACGCTTTTACACACAGACGCTTTCCGGCACAAGTAAAGTCGCAATTTTACCTCCGTTTTTGCGCATCGACCCTCATTTCGTGTGAAAGGGTTGCTCGGGGGCAAATAAAATTGCAATTTTACCTCAGTTTTTGCCGATCGACCCTCATTTCGTGCGAAAGGGTTGCTCCGGCACACGAAAAATCGCAATTTTACCTCAGTTTTTGGCGATCGAGCCTCATTTCGTGCGAAAGGGTTGCTCCGGGACAAGTAAAATCGCACTTTCTCCTCAGTTTTTGGCGATCGACCATCTTTTCGTGCGAAAGGGTTGCTCCGGGACAAGTAAAATCGCAATTTTACGTCAGTTTTTGTCGATCGACCTTCATTTCGTGCGAAAGGGTTGCTCCAGCACAAGTCAAATCGCAATTTTACCTCAGTTTTTGCCGATCGACCCTCATTTCGTGCGAAAGGGTTGCTCCGGCACAACTCAAATCGCAATTTTACCTCAGTTTTTGCCGATCGACCCTCATTTCGTGCGAAAGGGTTGCTCCAGCACAAGTCAAATCGCAATTTTACTTCAGTTTTTGCCGATCGACCCTCATTTCGTGCGAAAGGGTTGCTCCGGCACAACTCAAATCGCACTTTTTTCCTCAGTTTTTGCCGATCGACCCTCATTTCGTGCGAAAGGGTTGCTCCGGGACAAGTAAAATCGCACTTTCTCCTCAGTTTTTGACGATCGACCTTCATTTCGTGCGAAAGGGTTGCGTTTCGTGCCGTCTCGTTTGCACTGCCCTGCCCCCGCCTTCAGAAGAGAAATAGAAAAGAAGGAGAGAGCAAGAGGGCAAGAGGGCAAGAGGGCAAGAGGAGAAGATGTGAAGATGTGAAGATGTGAAGATGTGAGGATGTGAAGATGAGAAGATGTGAAGATGAGCAGATGTGAAGATGAGCAGATGTGAAGATGTGAAGATGAGCAGATGTGAAGATGAGCAGATGTGAAGATGCGCAGATGTGAAGATGAGCAGCTGTGAAGATGAGAAGATGTGAAGATGAGAAGGTGTGAAGATGAGCAGATGTGAAGATGAGCAGATGTGAAGATGAGCAGATGTGAAGATGTTAAGATGAGAAAATGAGAAGAGATGTGAAGATGAGAAGGTGTGAAGATGAGCAGATGTGAAGATGAGCAGATGTGAAGATGAGCAGATGTGAAGATGTTAAGATGAGAAAATGAGAAGTTGTGAAGATGAGAAGGTGTGAAGATGAGAAGGTGCGAAGATGAGAAGATGAGAAGATGTGAAGATGAGAAGATGCGAAGATGAAAAGATGTGAAGATGAGAAGATGTGAAGATGAGAAGCTGTGAAGATGAGAAGATGTGAAGATGAGAAGATGTGAAGATGATGTGAAGATGAAGAAGATGTGAAGATGAGAAGATGAGAAGATGAGAAGCTGTGAAGATGAGAAGATGTGAAGATGAGAAGCTGTGAAGATGAGAAGATGAGATACAGACCCCCACTATTGGAAGAACCCTGCGCTCAGACGCTCTCGGGAAAAAAGGCAATTTTTCTTCGGGAACCAGCCTCTGTCTCTCAGGCGTCATTGTTCATGGTGACATTTTATCCTCTGGTTATTTCAAGAGTTTGCTATGCAAAATGGCCCATTTTAATCGTTTAACTAGCTAGATGATTTCTGATGATTTACCTCTGAAAACGGGTGATTCTCAATAGCTCCGTTAAATCACCAGATGGTAAAAAAAAAATATAATAGGGATATTAATATAGGATATGAATGTGATATATATATATATATGTAGTAATCTAACATAATCTAACGGATATCCTGGATCTCGTCAATAGTGACATTTAATAACCATCAATGATCACTCATGAACATCGATAATCAATAATCAGTGATGACTCATATATCGTTCCATTGTTGACCCATTGTAAACCTAATGTAGAAGGAAATTTGACCCACTGTAAGGTAACTGTGGCTCAAACTTGTTTAGTCTGTTTTGTACCAGAGATTGAAAAACACATATCCCCAACTTCGGTTGCTTACATCCATGCGCACCTGCAATTGTTGTCAGTTAGATTCCATTGTTTGTTGGGTAAATCCCCATTTGCTTTTGAGTAATACCTCCAGTTTGGTTTACTGCAAATTCCTATTTGTTGGTGGGTTCATGTATGTTCATGTCCATATTTTGCAGCAACCAAAAAGATGGAACATTGATTTCATATGATTTCATATGACTTAATGTCATTTTGCCACCATTTTGTTGTATGATTTTAGATGCTACTGTCTTTTTGGGGGTTGCTATTTGATCCAATTTGCACTGCTTCACCAGTAGCCGCAGTGGCCTAGGCTCAGCATGTGGGCTGCGAGCAGCTCTGCCGATCGCTGCAGCGGTCGCAGCAGAAATTGGATGCGGAGCATCAAGTTGCGACAGCCACGTGGCTGGGGAACTCAGGTTTTTTGAAACAAATGGAGAAAGAGAATGATAAAACATGGGGCTTTGTCTGAAAACAGGGTACCTCATCCACTGGTTATAATCATTGTATAATCATTGTACATCAGTGTTTATTATCCATACAGTAACGACTTTTAAATATGCGGAGGGTCGGCCAGACCACAAGGCCCCGGAGGTAGTATGAAACACCAGTTCCATCTGTATATTTAAATGATTTTAAATGTATGTTTAATTTGGATTATGTTTAAATGGCCGGGTGGGCCAAGGAAAACCTTCCCAGAGGATATCCTATGGACAAAGCCATGGGGATCAACTGAATGGGTCAAACCAACGTTTTGTTCTCTAGATGTGAGAAATTCATTGTGAGACCATTAGAAGCTTTGTGAGTTTTTCCGGTTAAGCCTAGACTTCACAAAGTTCCAAGACGCTCCTATAAATCCTATTGCGCGGTTGTTTTGGGCCTATGTTTGGCTCATTTCTTGGTTTTGGGGCAATGTTTAACGTTTGTTGAGCTTAAATGGAGGCTATACCGAGCTATAATGGCTTCTTCTTTTTTTTGGCCATTTTGGACACACAGTCCATACTCTATTTTTACCACATGTCATGTAGCCGTCATGTTGGAACACTGGACTCGACTTTGTTCTCTGAACGCCACCCTAACTGTCACAACATGGGACCAATAAACACTGAACAGGTTTGATCTAGGCTTGGCACAGGCGTGAACATGACAAACATAAACAAAAACACTGTTTGTTGCCTTGTTTCTCATATTTTTGCTGTGTTGGATTTTTTCTCGAAGAATTTGAACTATGACAATATTGGCATTGAGAGATCATGAAAGATCTCCCGAGCGTCGCAGGGGTGCCCCACTGTCCCTCTTCAGTGAATCTGCACAACAGCGAGCCACAGAGAGCCACTTGGGCTTCAAGGGATGGTGGTAGTTAGCTGGTAATCAAACCTGGCTATCTGGGAAACCCATGGAAATCCCATGAAATGGAGGTTTTCATGGGAAAACCAACATCCCAAGCATCATAACTGGCTCTTATAAGCGAGTTAATGGGAATATTCCAGATAGGAGATTTATCAGGGGACTTATGAACCCCACATATCAGCTACTAAGGATGATTCTCCAAGCATCTGGTTTGTCTAGAGACTGGTGATCCTCGCAAGTTGGGTAACCAACCAAGATATGGAACAAAGCAGTTTTGAAATGAGCGATCGATTGGGATATGTGCCCATAATTTTGGAGGTTCTGGGTATTTAAATATGGAATATACCCTCTGGTAAACCTACAAAAAACGATGGAACATCACCATTTTTAGTGGGTGAATCCACTATTTCATACTATTTCTATGGCCATTTTCAATAGCTATGTTTGTTGGCCAGAGGGTAAAGGACTTCGATTTCTCTTAAAATCGGGGAAATCATCCGAAATCATTAAATTCGAATGGGACGATGATTGATGTTCATCTTCGATGGTTGCGGGCAAAAAACGGGAAACTTTCAAATTACCTCAGTTTTGAACTATTTAACCATGCTGTTTTGTCAGATTTTGCAGCAACTAAATCTGTCAAGTGAAAAAGTAGGACCAGGCGCAGCGGCTGGCACCAAGCTCTGGGGAGTTGAGGCGGTTGAGGGGAAAATTTCGGACAAGCCTATTACCCTCTGGCAAACGACTAATATTTTTCAGAATATCTATCTATCTATCGATCGAATCTAATCTAATCTAATCTCATCTAATCTAATCTAATCTAATCTCATCTCATCTAATCTAATCTGATCTGATCTAATCTAGTCTAATCTAATCGATTCTAATCTAATCTAATCTAATCTACCTATCTGTCAATCTTTCTACCTATCTATCTATCTATCTATCTAGCTATCTAGCTATCTATCTATCTACCTACCTATCTATCTATCAATCTAGCTATCTATCTATCTATCTACCTATCTATCTATTTAATCTAATCTAATCTAATCTCATCTCATCTAATCTAATCTAATCTAATCTAATCAATCTAATCTATCTAATCTATCTAATCTATCTAATCTATCTAATCTATCTAATCTATCTAATCTATCTAATCTATCTAATCTATCTAATCTATCTACCTACCTACCTACCTATCCATCTATCTATCTATCTACCTATCTACCTATCTATTTACCTATCTATCTATCTATCTATCTATCTGTCTATCTACCTATCAATCAATCAATCAATCTATCTATCTATCTATCTATCTATCTATCTATCTATCTATCTATCTATCTATCTATCTATCTATCTATCTATCTATCTATCTATCTATCTCTTTGTCTATCTGCAAGCTTGAAAACCAAGCTATTCTGCGAGACTTCTTCATTTTTCAAAGTTGACAACGTCAAAAACGAAGCAATTCTGCGAGACTTCCTCAATGTTTGAACTTGACAACGTCAAAAACGAAGCTATTCTGCGAGACTTCTTCATTTTTCAAAGTTGACAACGTCAAAAACGAAGCAATTCTGCGAGACTTCCTCAATGTTTGAACTTGACAACGTCAAAAACGAAGCAATTCTCCGAGACTTCCTCAATGTTTGAACTTGACAACGTCAAAAACGAAGCAATTCTGCGCGACTTCCTCATTTTTCGAAGTTGACAACATCAAAAACGAAGCAATCCTGCGAGACTTCCTCATTTTTCGAAGTTGACAACATCAAAAACGAAGCAATTCTGCGCGACTTCCTCATTTTTCGAAGATGACAACATCAAAAACGAAAGAATTCTGCGAGACTTCCTTCAAATATGGAAAGTTGAGTGCAGAGCTGACGGCCTCGTACCAATGCGTTTTGCGATTTTTCCAGTCTGCTTGTCTAAAGTACTGCCCCTGCCACAAAAAAGTGATGCCAGGTCATACGAAGTGCTGCACCTGTCACGCAAAATCATCTCAGCAAACCTGAAGATCTGAGGCTCCAAAATGTAACCCTTCTCAGGAAATCAGCGCCCGGACCTCCTAACTGCTCTGATGAAGATGTCTCTTGTACTGCGCCTGCCACGGAAAATGCATCTTTGCAGATCCTCTTCAAATGTCCCACGCCTGCCATCATTTTTGGACATGCTACAAAACCCTCATGTTTTGCGGGAAAATATATGGGAAATTCCACAGGAAACTACATGCACAATCCCCTACAAATAAAGGTTTCTAGCTGCGAAAATACTCTATAAAAGTTATTTTTCCTACAACTAGCCATGTTTGAGCACCTTCCGGGTACCTTCCAAACCTTTGCAGGTGGCGTGCACGATTGGGCTATCCTCACAGTGATGAAGGTGGGGAAGGGGTTGGTACCCGCTTGTAATGGCTATATGACAGTTTCACCAGGTAGAGGGCATCAATATAGTTAAAAGTTAGTCAATTACGAAGAATTTTCCATAGTGATAAATGATATTAATTTATGGTTTTCCTGTACTATTTTGTCTCTGGTAGTTTGCTCTGGAAAATCACGAACGAAATGGTCATTTTCCATGGCTACGCTAAATTCCCGGGGTATCCCTTTTTCGGGATTTTGAACATCACCTGAAAAGAGCCGTATCTGTTGGAGATGAAGTATGCCCATGCAATAGTTGTTGGGTGATGTAAAAAAATAGGACATTTACCAGCCCGTATTAAGCCATCGATAATATGCAACTGTTAATTGGTGATGAGTCATGGGGATTTTTGATGTCTACTATTTTGATCCATTTTAGCATATTTTTGCAATGTTTGCCAGAAAGATTGGTTGTGAATGATGGTTAGTAAGGGAATCCATGCATTTGATGGGTAATTTTTTTTTTTTGCCATCAAGTCATCAAGTAGGGTTTTTGAAGACGAACAATGGAATAGAATCCAGAAATTTTCTGGTTGGTGGTTTCAAACATTTTTTGTTTTCCACAATATATACCAGTAGTACCGCACAAGGCGGTGGCGGAAGTTTCAAAAATAGGAAACCTATAGGAGACGTTGGTTGTTGTGAATCACGGATGGCAGAGCGAATCCACTGATTGACCGAAAGGTGGTTGGAGTTGTGTTTGCTGGAATGGTTGCAATGGTTGCAGTGGTCACATCACCCACAACTGCTGGATGTAGTGTGATGTACTGCAACTGTAGTTGTAGTTGTAGCGTAGTGGAGTTGTAGTTGTGGTGTAATGTAATTAGTGTAGTGTAGTTGCAGTCATATAGTTGTAGCTGTAGTTGTTTTGTAGTTGTAGCTGTAGTTGTTGTAGTTGTAGTTGTTGTTGTTGTTGTAGTTGTAGCTGTAGTTGTAGTAGTTGTTGTTGTAGTTGTAGTAGTTGTTGTTGTAGTTGTAGCTGTAGTTGTTGTGTGGTTGTAGTTGTTGTGTAGTGTAGTGTAGTAGTAGTAGTTGTTGTTGTAGTTGTTGTAGTTGTAGTTGTTGCTGTTGTTGTTGTTGTTGCTGTTGTTGTAGTTGTAGTTCTAGTTGTAGTTGTAGTTGTAGTTGTAGTTGTAGTTGTTGTGTAGTTGTTGTAGTTGTAGTTGTTGTAGTTGTTGTAGTTGTAGTTGTTGTGGTTGGTGTTGGTGTTGGTGTTGTTGTTGTTGTTGCTGTTGCTGTTGCTGTTGTCGTCGAAGTTAGGGTAGTTAAGTTAGTGAAGTTAGTTAAGTTAGTCAAGTTAGTTAAGTTAATCAGTGTCTACTTTTTCGACATCTTCACGTCAAAAAAGGCTCAAAACCCTCAGTTGTTTTACACTTTTGACTTCGAAATGTGCTTCGCGCCACAACGGCGTGCACTTTTTCGACATCGCAACTTCCAAAAGTGGTCCGAACCTGGTGTGTTTTGTACATTTTGACTTGGAAATGTGCTTCGCGCCACAACGGCGTGCACTTTTTCGACATCTCAACTTCCAAAAGTGGTCCGAGAATGGTGTGGTTTGTACATTTTGACTTGGAAATGTGCTTCGCGCCACAACGGCGTGCACTTTTTCGACATCTCAACTTCCAAAAGTGGTCCGAAGCTGGTGTGTTTTGTACATTTTGACTTCGAAATGTGCTTCGCGCCACAACGGCGTGCAACTTTTCATCTCTCATCTGGCCAGCTGGCTCCGCACCCGCCGCTTTAGCGAGCCTACTTTTCGACCCTCCGGAGCCACAAATCATTGGAAAAACACAGTGTTTCGCGACTTTCCTACCTTTTCGCGCATCTGCATCTTCTTTCTTCTGATCTTTTCTCTTCTGACTCTTCTCACCTCTGCTTTTCAACTGTCCATATTGTCGGAAGTTTCACTTCTAAACTTCCTTCGGCCAATATATGGGATAATCCTTCCCATTGACTCATATTTTTCAAGATGGTTAAAAGATGTTAAAAGCACCAACCAGTTATGGTTCATTGATTGTAGAGGTGGTTGATTGACCTACCTGGTGCAAATTAGGGATATGTCCTGGCAGCCCTGGCATATTGGCATATTGTAGAACCACCGAAAAAAACAGTTTCATTCGGGGATGCCTATGAAGCAACCACTATTTCATGGGATGGGACTTGGGTATGAACTTCATGGCTCATTTTTATCTGTTTGGTGGTTTCAAATCATGTTTTCCAATCCCCAAAGTGGATTTTCAGATTGTTTTGTATGAGTTGAAACAACCAACCACTTTTGTATCAAGATTGTTCCCACAACTATGTGTTCGTTGTAGCACTCTTGTTTCTTTTGGAACATGGTTGAATCCTCAATTGCTCTGCCAGGAGGCATCCACATTTTTCTGTGCTGTATCCTGATTCATTTTGTCGATAGATCCCAACCCCCCGTTTCAATTCAGGCCGACATAAAATGGTGTGCTTGAATTTTGCCGGTAAATTCACCAGTTGATGATCAAATCTCACTGATTTGGGTCAATTCTAGTCACCTGACCGAACCCTGGAATCATGGTCAGGATTAATAACCACCCCAATGGGTACTTTGATCCTTTAGTCTTTTGATGTCTTTTGATATCAATGGGATTATGCTTTGTTCACCAGCTAAGAATTTGTCATTTTTTTGCGTATCCAAGATTGGCCATGATAATTCCTTTCCTCAATGGACTGGTTTAAAGAAAAACCTACAGGAAACCATAGATTTTCCCATTAAATATGGGAAAATATGGGAAAATCTACAGGAAACCATAGATTTTCCCATTGAATATATGGGGCGTGTGATGATTTGATGATTTGTTGCTTCATTCCATGCTTAAGCAGTCACCAGTTCGCACGGTGGAACCCCGTTTCCGAGGCCCGACGTCTCGTCGAGGAAGCCGCCGGCCTGGGCGATCTCACAGAAGTGTACAAGGCGACGAATCGATTCATTGGGCCCATTGGGATGGGAGGTTTGTGGTCTGGGAAAATGGCCATTTTGATGTAAATTATAACGACCGAACCCTGTTCTCGCGAACCCTGGAATCATGGTTTATTTTAGGGAAATCATCCCCTTTTATGGCCGAACTATTCAGGTTAGTGACATATTTTAATTTACCCAGGTATATACAAAATGACAATCCTTTATAGGTCATTCCCATATAAAATGGCCATTTGATAAACACGACTGGGAAGATGAAGATTGGATAGCCTGTTTTTGGTCGATAGGGACACTATGGAGGAAACTAGCCATCCAATAGCTGGATGGTTTATGGAAAATCCTAGTAAAAATGGATGATTTGGGGATCCCGGTCCCCCATTTTAGTACCCGCCGTCCCCAGGCAACTGGTAACGAAACCCCTTTTTGGCTTTTTTGAAGGGTTTGGGTGGGGGGATGTTAACGTCCCTGTCAACTTGCTGACGTCATGTATGCTTAGTGAACTTCGGGGTTTGGGGTGGGGGGGGATGTTAACGTCCCTGTCAACTTGCTGACGTTATGTATGCTTAGTGAACTTCGGGGTTTGGGGTGGGGGGGGATGTTAACGTCCCTGTCAACTTGCTGACGTCATGTATGCTTAGTGAACTTCGGGGTTTGGGGGGGGGGGGGATGTTAACGTCCCTGTCAACTTGCTGACGTCATGTATGCTTAGTGAACTTCGGGGTTTGGGGTGGGGGGGATGTTAACGTCCCTGTCAACTTGCTGACGTCATGTATGCTTAGTGAACTTCGGGGTTTGGGGTGGGGGGGGATGTTAACGTCCCTGTCAACTTGCTGACGTCATGTATGCTTAGTGAACTTCGGGGTTTGGGGTGGGGGGGGATGTTAACGTCCCTGTCAACTTGCTGACGTCATGTATGCACTTGTATGCTTAGTGAACTTCGGGGTTTGGGGTGGGGGGGGATGTTAACGTCCCTGTCAACTTGCTGACGTCATGTATGCTTAGTGAACTTCGGGGTTTGGGGTGGGGGGGGATGTTAACGTCCCTGTCAACTTGCTGACGTCATGTATGCTTAGTGAACTTCGGGGTTTGGGTGGGGGGGATGTTAACGTCCCTGTCAACTTGCTGACGTCATGTATGCTTAGTGAACTTCGGGGTTTGGGGTGGGGGGGGATGTTAACGTCCCTGTCAACTTGCTGACG